>JALBCR010003322.1:0-35255 GCA_030710515.1 Abscondita cerata
TCATATTGCTTCGTTCAGTTACGTATTGCTAATAGTTATTTTCCGACGACCACTATGAAATATGCGGTATTTCAAGGGTTTCGCTTAATGAAAGACGAAGCATTGCAAACAATGTCGACACGAAAATGTACGAAGGGCATACCCCGTGTGAAATGAAAAATTCAATCAACATTAACATTTAATTTCAATAAATCATTAATCAAACGGAATTTAATAATTTCTTTTTAAAATGGGATGGTCATTTAAAATATTTACTCAATAATTTACAATATTGTACTGCATTTTGGAAAAAAGAATTGCAAATCATGATTTTGACGATAGAATTCGGCTTAAATAATAAGATCTAATACAGAATATCCTAATAGACGATTTATATGTAATTTTAAATTTGATACACACTCAAAATTAGATACATTTTATCACTTACCTTAAAACTAATTGTTTCGCGTCTCCATTTTTAAGTAAGCTCCGGGCACGAGAATTTTTCTGCTAAGAACTTCTACCCATTTTTGTGAACTCCGACAACAAAAATATCACTAAAAAACACCCACTGCCTGGGTGAAATGAAAGTAGGAAAATGTAAAAAGCTTTTGCTCGCAACTCGATAATAAGGCTTTGGTATTAACAATATACCGAGAATGCCGACAAGAAGTTAATCGACAGTCATGCAATTCGATCTTATTGTTATCAGTCAACGCCGATAAGAATATTTTAACACAATTTAGTTGGATATTTTACAATAGCTTAATAGTTCTTTTACAAAAGATGATTGCTTAACTAATTTCATATTTTTTTTTTTGTCGGTTATACATAAAAGTCCTTTGTTTTAGGAGACATTGCATAAAAGAATATATAGATAGTATTTTTAAGATAATATCCTGTAATTTGTTCTGCCCCGCACCGTCGCGTTGCAAAACGATTCTTTCAAATTACCAATTAAATTGTTAAAACAATACTTGAATTGATATATAGAGTTTTATTTACAGTATTTACATCATTGTCAGTGATTGAACAAAGGTTACTTCAGAGACTGCTACAATTTCTTAAGCAGTCCCTTTTATCATCTAGGGTTAACGCGTCATAATCCCAAAAGAAACAATAGGGATGTACCTGCTACACAGCAAGTTCTGACAAGTTGTGATCTGCAATAGTTTGCAAATTGGATGGGATTGTAACAAATTATTAATTTTGTTTAAAATAATTGAGCATTGGGTCAACAAGTTGTTTATCTGCTTATTTCAATTTATCTTTTATTTATTTTTATGTATTTTTATTTAGCAAAGAATACGACGTTTTTGTTAAATATTTCCACTAAATTAATACCCGTTTGCACCGGTTCTGATTAAATGTTACCGTAGTTAACTAACTAGTAGTTAAAATGTAAGTGTTGGTTAAAATAAAATGCGTTGCACCAGCTATTGGTTTAGTAATGGAAACTTAATTTACTTTAACGTTATTACAACCATGCAAATTGTTAGTAATATTTTTGTTTGTCAGTATTCAGTTTTGAGGCTCATTGTTTATTTAAATTATACCTACATAAAACAATTTTTTTTTGAAAAGAGGATTATACAATATGCGTTATCTTCAATAATAGCTGATGGTTATTTCCATTTGCACTAACTCCTTATCTCCGTTAATCCCAAAAGTGCATGATTGGTTGTTTTGAATTTTAACCAAGGAAACTAAGAATAAAATTCAGGTAATTTTGCAAATAGAAAGCAGATCTACGAACTTCTCCCTCCAAAATTACCATTACAAAACAAACGCGCATAGAGTTTATTTTGATCATTTGAAACATTTTGTGAAAAAGGTATTTTATAATTTTGTGCGCACATGGAAGACGGGTCGAGAAAAAGAACGCGAGCTCCAAACTTTGCAGTGATGAGAAGGCGAGGTTGCTAAAAATCATTTTTAATTATAAAGATATTATCGAGAATAAACGGATGCCATTACATGGCGTGAAAAGGAACAAGCTTGGGAGGAGAGTAACGGAAGAATTCAATGCTTCGTGCTCCAATTTAAATAGGCGAAGCGTCGCTAGTGTTAAGGGTTTTTTGAAAATCAAAAGAAAAACTACAAAAAGAAGCAGCCGTAAGAAAAAGAGAAGCCATCAAAACGGGCGGGGTGTTACTACAATTAAGGACGATCCTTTATTGGACTTAACAATGTCCATCGTAAATAAAAAACCCTTTTTGGGTTTGGACAATCCCGATGATGATCGCACACTGGCAACAACAAATCAAAGTTGCGATGTAAGTATATTCACATTTTCTATAGAACTTATTTAAGTAATGTTATGTATGCTACAGAATTACGAGACAGTTATAGAGTTAGAAGAAGGAGAACAAATTCCAATTCCATATCAAGAAGTAAGTTATATTATTGAAGTAAGGTACTTGAACAGTAGTAACTTATTTTGTTTGTAGATCGATTGGGGAACCACAAACCTTCCCAACTACAACTTCCTTTGCACCACAAATTAATAGAGTGAAGCAATGCAGTTCAAAGGTAATTACATACTCAGTAATTGCAATTAATTACATGTTTTATTTCTTTTCAGAATAAAGAAGTTACTCATGATCAACACTGTGCAAGACACACCAAAATCAAAAACAATGCTTTCCGAAAAGTAGCAATGCAAGTGTCGCCAGAAAATATGAAGACCTGGCAGAAATAAAAAAGAAGTGGCACAAACACAACTCAGAATATTAAAAATTTTGAAGAGTATCAAAATAAAAGATTAATTGAAGAAGAACAACAAAACAAAATTAGAGAGAAAGAAACCATACTTTTAATTTAGAAGTGATTAAAGAAAAACAATTAACAAACTTATAATGTAAAGACAATGTGTTTTTATTTTGTATGCCTAATAATATACGTTTATTTACAAATTTGTAAACCAGTTGATATATTGCAGACGAGTGCTTTCAATATCATTAGGACGCATTATAATTGGAACTTCTCCATTTTCGATCAATTGGTTTAAAATGTAATTTTGCAATTCTTCCGGTAGTGGTGGTGCCTCTACATCTCCCATGTCTATAGCTATATTGTGTATTACACCTGTCGCGACAACTACCGATAGATATGTGTTTATGTTTAAACGACACCCATATGCTAAAATTGGAAATCTTCGTTTCAAACCCCAAAACATCTTTCGATGCAATTCCTTGTCCTAATGTGACTCTCATTATACAATTGTTCGCCAGCAGTCCTTGGTTGTAACAAAGGCGTTAACAAATAATTATTATTAAAATATCCATTATCACCTTAAAAATATAAATTATAAAATAGTAACATATAACAACAAACGATTACTTGTTCGTACCTAATAAAACACAATTTCTGTACAAATTATTTTCAAATTGGTTAAAAATGTTGCTATGCCGAAATATAGTGGCATCGTGAGCTGATCCAGGCTTGCCACTAAATTTGTAATTTTAATTTAGTATTACAAATTGCTTGCACATTAACAGAAAAGTATTGTTTCCTATTACGAAAAATTTCTGCATCATTTCCACCTTCAAATATAATTATTTTAGTAATGTAGTTATTAATTTTCAACACATCTTATACCAGGTGACTGAATTTTCATGTGGGTACAATCAATTGCTCCAACCACTCTGGGAAATGAAGCTACACTATAAAACTGCTGTTGACTTTGCTTAATTTCTATTTCTGTATTTGGAAACTTAATGTATCTCGGATACAACCTAGCAATAGCCTCTGACACTCTTTTTACTATCCTTGAGACAGTAGACAAATGCATTCCACTAAAATCAGCAATACTTTGTAGGTGTCCACCGGTTGAATATAACCTCAAAGATAGTAATAATTGATTCATCGGTGAGACACAATTGTTGCTAAAACACCAAATTAATCTAGATTTTCTTTAATTTTTATAAATCTTACGTATTAATGGGAAATTCTAATTCATGTTGAATTAATGCTAACAATTGTACTGTACAATGCCTGCTCAAACGAAAACGTCTTCGAAAAGAATAATCATCCAGAGAATCGAAATAATTTGATCTTATGTAAACTTGTCTAGGCAAACCAAATTCTATTAATTCAATTTCTTCAACGTCTTCCAAATCTTCAAAGTCCATATTACCAAAAATTAAAAAAATCAGAAGCAGAATCAAAATACAAAAAATTAGGTTATAAAGATACCGTTAAAAGTTTAACCAGAGCTAATTCCTGTCGTTAAAATTTTATCCGTTAAACGCTACTTAAGTGGCAGTTAAACAGTGGTGCAACAAAGTTAAATTTTTAAGTTGTAGTTAATTTTAACCAGAACTGGTGCAAACAATTATAAGTAAGAAACATCAAATGTACTTAAAATTTAAATCTATTTTCAGTACTCTACTCATCAAAAGACTATATACTTTAGTAAAAACAATTAACTGAAGATAAACCTTTACAAAGGTCTCTGCGAAATGTCCATTAGCGACATCTAACATTGTATAGGTCCGTAAAATATTTACTATGTATGCAATACAACGCCATCATCCAGTTTTTCTTGGTAATTTTTATAAACGCCCCTTTTAATAGGAAATGCTTGCAATAAAAATACCACATTTGTGTCAGTTTTTGCTAAAGGGAAACATTTAAATACTTTATTACCGTCGCTTACCTCTTTTGAACAATGCGTTTACCGAAATTCACTAATCCGCTTTAAACAAGAATTTTTATATGCACCTAACACTAAAGTTTTTTGTCCTTTCAATACGTCAATCATTTATAATACCATTGAATATATAATATTGGGAAGAAGTATAATCACTGTGTTGCAAATCGTGCATTAACTTTTTCTACCTGCACGTTTCAGAAGTCTTGTATTGTGCTTCCGACAGAATACGGCAAATATTTAAAGTAACGAATTGTATTCAAGGATTACATCTACTTAAATGACTCATTCTCTTTTCAAATACAAATGATTTTAGTTGACAATGTTGCAATGTTTGGTTCGTCAAGTAGAAATACATAAATGCAGTAAAAATCGTTTTGTGCTTGAATTTCTTTCTATTCTTCCGTTATCGTTATTTATGTTGTTTTTAGTTGTTGTTGTTAGTTGTTATTTTTCTCTATCCCGATATTTATTTATTGAATGGTTTTTCTTTAATACCTTCTTAAATACGAACTGAAATATATTATTAGAATGAGTGTAGCTTGTCATAAATGTGTTTACAATAATTGTTCAAACACAAAAAAACAAACATGTGTCGTTTTTTAAATTTCCAACAGATTGTCAACGTTTGGAAAAGTGGATAATTTGTAGTGGAAATGTGAAACTTTTAAGTGTACCAAGAGACCAAATAAGAAATAAACTTTGTGTGAAAAACATTTTACTGACAATAGTTTTACTAGTGTACTACATAAAAGATTAGTGCATAATGCGGTGCCAGTACCATATTCAGGGGCAAACTTTAACAATCTTCCGGGAGATTTAGCAAGTACTTCTTCAACATCAATCACTTCAAATTCAAATACATTTTCACCATTGACATCAACTTCGGTGAAACCATTGAAACGTAAGTTAGTGGAAACGTTTTACTCATCAACTAAGGGACCAGACAAATCTCCTCCTTACCCTGACGAGAGTGGATTCACCGAAGACGTATATCAAGTCAAGTTTTTAGGGCAACTTCGAACCCCCATCACCGATAAATCAACTCCAACGAAAAATTGCACATCAGATTTTTTGTTGCAAACTTATTGGAAATGCCATCTCCAAGTAAGTCTGAAACTCCAACAAAAACATGGAAGCGTAAAATAGCTCATCACAAAGTCATTATCCACAGAAAACGCAGTGAAAATTACCGATTGAGAAAAAGTAGCTACCTTTTCTTCAGTGCAGTCGTGAATGATTTGGTTTCATTCAGATCAAATGTGTTAAGACGCTTTGGTACAGCAGTCAGTGCTTTCACAAAAATAAAACAAAGTGGACAAAGTCGGCAGGAGACTTTAGCCCTTTCGCTATATTACAAATCCCCAGCAAATTATAAACATATGCTGAGGAATTTTGAATTTTATACTTCCCAGTGTGTCGACAATTAAGGCATGGTTGGAGCCGTTATAATGAGTCCTGAACCAGGTGTAAATAATTCTTTATTTATAAAACTTAAACAAAAAGCTAAAACGATGACCGAAACGTGAGCGGTGGAATGTGTGCTGCTTCTTGATGAAATGTCAATACGGAAACTCTCTTGACTACAACAACCAAAGGAAGATTTGAATCGAAGGGTTTGAAGATTTCATGGCAGTATGGACGGACTTCAAAAATTGGTACTCAAGCAATGGTATTTATGCTGCGTGGGTTGTGAATATAAGTGGAAAATGCCAGTTGCTTATGTAATTTCATCCAGATCTATTAAAACTGACATGTTGGAAAATTTATTAAAACTATTTCTATCAAAAATTAAATCAAAGTTTTAAAAGTTCGTGCTGTTACTTGTGATCAAGGTTCCAATAACCGAAGTGTATTTCAAAAATTGGGCGTAACTTCTGAAAATCCTTTTTTATTGCAAATGATTGTAAAATATATGCAATATTTGATCCACCTCATCTCATAAAAAGCTTACGAAATAATTTAATGTGCACCGATATTTATTTTAAGAGTTTGTCAGGTGTTGAGTTACGCGCCTCCTGGAATGACATTGAAAAACTATTTTATTAGATAAAAACTGTGAGATTCGTGCTGCACCAAAGTTATCATTAAAACATATACGCCCTAACTCTTTCAAAAAATGTCTGTGAAGTTAGCAGTACAAGTACTAAGTGCGTCGGTAGCTGCTGCTCTACGAACAGCCGTCAGAACAAATCAAATGTGTAGTCCAACTGCTATAGGCACTGCCACATTGATTGAATATGCAAATGAAATGTTTGATCACCTAAACAGTCGTGTACTTAATGATGCTAACTGAATAGATGTGCATTATCAATCAAGCGGCACTGTGTTGAAGATAAATTAAAAAGTCAGTGCAGTGGATTAAGTCTCTAAAAACATACAGCAAGAAAGGTATGGAACGGAAAAATATTTATTGTTTTAGAGGATTGCTACAAACTGTTGAGAGTACACTTCAATTGTGGCACGATTTGAAATATGAAGGTGTAAATTTCTTGCTCACTAACAGGCTGCAGCAAGATCCATTAGAGAACTTATTTTCTGTTATTCGCAACAGAGGAGGATATAACGCTAATCCATCTTCAAAAGCATTCCGCATATCACTGCAACATAACATGCAAATGCGTTTACAAATTCCAGTTGAATCCTCAAATTGTGAAATTGATGACACGTATAATGTAAGTTTTGACGATGAATTGAACAATACTGCACTCACTGATTTAACATATTTCCAAAATGTTAACGTTTCTGAAGAATTATTCAGTGACCAGGAATCAGATAATTCAAGTGAAGATGTTTTACAAAAAGACACCACAACAGTTTCAACACCGACCGATGCTTTGCAACAGTGTTCAATTGTGTACTTTACCGGATATTTAGTGTTTAAATGCCGCCAAAAATTTAAGTGTGAAAAAATGCTACATTGATTTGTGTAAAAATAATGAACAATTGCTAGATTCGAGTGAACTCTTGTTATTATGTAAAGATTATGGACAATCAGCTGGTATTTCATTTTACATAGACCGTCAGAACTTATTGTCAAAATTGTATCCACAATGGTATCAGTGTTTAGGGATAATTATAACCATTTAAAATATAAACGGAATGTAAGAGTACGATTTCAGGATATGTGTGTAAACACTATAAACAAAGAACATGGTGAATGGATATCGCTCGGTGATGAATGCCGTTTACATAAACTATATATAGTTAATTTATTTCTAAAAACTAAATTGTTTAGAACATTGAAATGGGAGACTGACATTCCACAAAGCAAAAAGAAATCAAAAACAAGTGGGATACGAAAGCTAAATATTTTAACAAATGCTTAAGATAAAACGCTGTTTAGACTTTCTGATTGTGTAGTTTGATTTGAGGCTACTTAGTGACTCAGTACTTAGTTTTTAGTAGTTAATAATGACGTGAATTATTTTTTCCGACTCGAAGGACCAAAATTATGTTGTTGTGTAATTGACTGTCATTGATTAATGCTGGTTTTGCGCTTCTATTTATTTTAAATTCGTAACATAAAATATAAAATTAGCAAAAAAAATTAAAAAACTCGTGGCTACGACTTTTCATAAACGAGAAATGCCCAAATTTTCCACTATAACAAAATGGCGCGATATAAAATTGACACAATTCTTAACAATGTTTTTATGATATTTTTTTTGTAATTAAAAGTAGTAATTTTATAACAGGTTCATAAGTTCGGCGAACGAACGGAGGGGGGTCACAAAGGTCTAGGGTCATTCATTAAAAACATAAAAAAATCTAGAATTAACAATTAAACGAATTAAAAACCAATTTAAGAAGTTTGTTATTTTGTTTGTCTATTGACCCCAGCATCCTTTACACCACTATAAGTCTCAATCTATATTGGAAAGCAGCAAAAATTTAAATAATGAAACATTACATAACTTTATCTTAACTTTATTTTGGTCTTCGTACACATCTTTAATTGTCTGTATTGGAATTTACTTAATAATTTTTCTTTAAATAGGACGTCTAGTACATTTAATTATTGCAGTTTTGAGTTGCTACTAAAATTGTAAAATCACTGTAATAATACTGTAATACTCCGATGGACCTATATCTCTTCATTTTTTGAAGTGATTTGGCATTTAATTCAAAAAAATTCTTATTTAGAATTCTCAAAAATATTTTTTTTCGAAAACAAAAAAGCTTGGGGTATGGTATCAGAGTGCTACAGTTTCAAAGAGCAACAATATTGTATTTCTTACAATAATTGTTTCTAAATACTCACAAAATTTTTATTGCTATTATTTAAATGGTTAAATATTCCGCCACATATAGTTTGAAGATGAAATAAAATCGGATGTTAATTTTTAATTGTTTAATGCAAAATTTTAGTTTCTGCTTTGATGATCATAGAAATGATTTTCAGTGGCGGCTTGTCTATAGGGTCATTTGGTCGTAGCCGTAGTACTTGCGCTTACTATTTTTGATTCGCGGTGCATTTCGCGAATGTATAAAATGTTGGTAGTGCAGAAAATTAAGCAACTAAAATGTGCTAACGAACTTAATTTCACAAAATTAGTTGAGCTAGTAGTAAACAAGTTCGTAGCAAAATATAAACGAAATTATAGAGATCATTAATTGCATTGAAAATAGAGAACAATTAATAGGAAAACTCGATATTTTAAGTAGTATGAATGTAAGAATCGCAGTAGGTAATATGTGACAACGCTGCACTAACTGTACAAACGTTAAACAGTTATGCAAACAATTTAGACGATCCAAGAATTGTGGTTAAACCCTAAACTGTAATTACATTTCTGTGTTAGGTTTGCATCCATGCTACCTGTAGTGTTTTGTCCCCACTGCAGGTGGCCTATTACAGCGCTTCAAAGCGGCCGGGACAAATGTATTACACGCAAAATTGAATTCAGTTGACCTTCTTCCCATATTATATATTCAATGATATTACTTACAAAATCGTATTTAACATATGTCCAATTGATGTTTCAAAAACATTGGTGTTTTAAAATGTATTTTAAATAAAAAATTATAGGAGTGATTTACAATCACAAATTTTTAAAACTCCTGTAAAAAACTAAAATTTTATTTTAACTTGAGGCCCCGTTAGTTTAGAGGCCCTAGGCAGTCGCCTACTTCGCCTACGCCTAGTTACGCCACTGGTTCCTCCACATTTGTAGCGGGTTTTTGACAATACCCTTAACAATTTGAATTATACGAAAAGTATATAAGAGACAAATTTTTTTTCAACTTTTCCTTAGGAAGCCATTTTTAACCCCCGCACACCATAACACCCAGATGAAGGTCGTTGTACCCTGTATTCGCTTGTTTTGTTCTGTTAATCTCTTACGGAATTTGTAAAAAAATGAATATGTAGTTATTTTTTTTATTTTGACTATAGTATGAAATAACGAAGTCATGTGAAATAATTGTAAAAAATTCGTCTAGAACAATAGATATCACAATACAAGAGACGTTACACAAGTGTTGCTTCTCACAACTCACTCAACATAAAACAGACAAGTTCTAGAAAAAGTAGTTTGATAAAACGTATATACCTACATGGAATACTTTTTGAAAACATTCTAAATGTTCATAAAATATCCTAAATGTGCTTTTTGGAATATAAACAAAAGAAGTTAGTAACGTTTCACTAATTGTCTATCAAACAACAATGTGGATATTTTGTCATCCTAAAACTTTGATTTAGGGTCGATTTTTTCACCTCCAAGTAAATTTATCTGTAAGTTAACTGCTATAGAAACACACTATTTAGCCAAGGTAGTTATCCGAGAGATAAATTTACATGGACGTTACGATACAATTTTAGATTGTTCTAGGTGTTCTGAACATTGTTCCAAAAGAACAAATTCATAACTTAAATTATAGGCTCACAAATTGAAAAAACAATATTTGAGCTGGCACCCCTTTTCCAAAGTTTCAAAATTTTGATATTGTTTACATTTTTCTAAATTTTTGGAAAATAATAAATCTATAAGTACTTGTTTTCCTATCTTTTGCTCTCTGGACCTACTTTTTTCCTGCTATTTTCTTTACACCTTCTAGCCAAATTTTCATCTCTTCGCTTTGTTATCCTTGGTCTCCAGTGTGTGATCTTGTTCGTCTATCTTGTTGGTTCTTGTCGCAACGATGTGCCATTTTAGATTTACTATCCGAGTTATAGCGTGACTTTATATAGTTCTTTTTCGTATTTCTTCATTTTTTGATCTTATCTTAAGACTGACACCAAGCATGGCCCTTTCCATGTCTTTCTGCGCGGTTCTTAATTTGTTAACAGACTTTCACGTTTTGGTGGTTTGGGTATTTAGAGATGTTGCTGAACACGTTTTGACAAGTTTTAACTTTGTCGGTGGTGGAATTACGAAGTTTGCTTATAGATGATGCTAGGTGGTGGGCGATGTAATTTCGTGATTTGCGTGTCGAGACGAGTCGTTTGAGTACCCACTTCGTATAGCAAAAGATTAATATTTGGTGGTGGGTAGATTTTATAAGCATCCATTTTCAAAAATATAAGATATCTATTCTGTTCTTTGTTGAAATAGTTTTCAAATGAAAAATCTTTGACTCCAAACTATAACTTTTTGAGCTGGTATTTGAGAATGAATTAATTGCCAAATTGCCGGTTTTCCGCGTTCGAGCAGAACGGTGTAACATGTCTGGGATACGTTATAGAAGACTTTTTGTGCTTCATGAGAATCGCGACTTATGGAACCTGTCAACATTTTGTCATTTCTGATAAAGAATCACTACAGCATTCATTTTCTGAAAAAAACTAGGGCTACCATTTAAAAAGTGCCAGTGACGTCACTCCTAGACGCATGAAAACAAAATTTCATTAGAAAAAGTTTCTTTTTACGTGCCTGAGGATTTTGCTGTAAAGTCGACCGGTTTTTAAATGAATTTACTTATGACTTCAGATTCACACTGTATAATATCTTAGAAGTTTTATAATAAAATAATTAATAATAATAATCTAAAAAATTTCAATTTTAAAAAATAAGTCTTGCAACATTGGTTTTATTTAATTCTTATATTATTTTAACCTTATAACCATCATACATTTATTATTATTATTATGATTAAATACAGAAGTGAGAAGATTGTATTGTGAGCAATAAATTACTAGAAATTATTTATTAAATACATCGAGCACTAACAGGTGTTAACAAAAATGTTTTTAGGAAGTACTATAAAGTGTCTGCGATGCTTGCGGCTATCGTTCCCTTACCTCATACCACCCCGATTTTGTGTCTGGCACTGTGAGTTATACGTGGTTGTAGCGTAGACGAGTTATAGTAATTTCTAAAAACATTTTTGTTCAATCTTAACGCTCCATTACATTCGATTCTTGTTATTCAATTCATTTTAAAATGATTATTCAGACTTTATATGCATTAATCACAATCATGCTATGAATTGTTTTTGTTCACTTTCTCTATCAAATTTATTAAAAATTATTGTGCTTTCGCTATTGTTTTACCCTTTTTTCATATAACGTTTGTTTATTAGACGAGTAAAATACTAATGATACGCAATATTCCTCATAATTTTTTTATTCGCCGAAAACGATATTAATTGAATTACTTTTAATTCAAAGTTTGTAGGAAGTTTTAAAATTTTGAATGATTAAGTGATTAAAAAACAACTGTTGTTGAGATTGAAATTATTTATTGAGATGTTTACACCGTGGAGTTCTAACAATAAAAGGTTTCCTAAAGAAAACGGATGTTGGGTTACATTTAACCCACTTATTCCTGCACACCTATAAATAAATACTACAGCATTTTTCTTTTGAAAATGAGTTTAATACTATCAACATAAACATCACATTTTACACATTTGGTTGTCGTTTTCATATGACACTGGCGACATTTTATCTGTTTCTCAATGGGTATATCAAGATGATCTTGTCTATCGAATCTAGAATCGCAATTTTCCCTCTGACTGAGTCTTCCTTCCGGTGGGATAATTCTTTGAATATTTCAATTTCTTTTCAGAAGACAGATAATCCAAAGGGCAACCAATATTTCTATGAATTTGTAATTCAATGGCTAATAAGTGGGAAATACCACTTTTTTCTCTAATTCCACATCTATAAAGGCTAATATTCTGATCCGATCTATTTACACGTACCATATTCAAATTGTATAGGTGTGCCATATAAGACTGTGGAATTGTAATATTTTTTTTTTTTGGGAATACTTTTTACTTGGCGCCCTGGATTTATCCCAAGAGCATTGGATTACAAACTGTCAACGCTGTTGTCATTCCAACTTATGATTGCTAACCTTTTGACTTGTCTACGCGACTGTCGTGTCTACCTTGACATTTTTTCGAGGTCCATGGATGTGTTTTCAATGGATTTTTGGTATCCTATTACTGCTGATTGTACCTGCCCCTCTAATATTTCAAATGATAGTTAGTCCAACAACGTCATGTTAGTGAAGGGTATTAAAGAACAAATAAAGTTTTCATTTGTCCTATTTGGTTCTTAGGACATCTACGTTGGCAAGCACCACACCTGCTCTAAACAGGTTTCAAATTGTCCAATACTTTTCAAATATATTTTTATGAAGGAACGTAAATTTTTCATAAGTTAGCCCACATTATTTAAATATAATTATTTTCTACAGCCTGCGCGCAAAATAACTAATTCCTATAGGGAATTTAACGTAACCACAATTCCCTCTCGCGGACAAAACGTAACTAGTATATAAAGGATTGTTTGCTTAAGTTAACGTTGTGCTTCATAGGTTTGTAGTAAAAATGTCTAAGTCAAATTGTTTATTGTTGCGTTCCGGATGCAAATCCCTTGCTAAAAAGTGTCCCAATGTTTCATTTCATAAATTTCCAGAGTAGGAAAGAAAAAGTTGTTAATTACTTGCAATTTGGCAGTGAACTTGTGGATCGAAGAAAAATGTGGATTTAAAGTTGAAAATGGGAAAACTGTTACTCCGTCGATGCTTGTGTGTTCTCTACACTTTAAAATGATGATTTTATTAAACGTAAGTATACTTAACAAATTACATATAGATTATTATTGTGGATTGTCTAATTCTCAATAATAGAATTAACCTGCAATAACGTCAAACAACAATGCACGGTTTGTTAATGTATGGATTACTATTATAATTAGGTGCAACGCAAGTTCCTGTTCAGCGGAGACGTTTAAAAACAATGCAGTTCCATCTCTGAATTTACCTGTGGGACGTCATGAATCGAGGTGAAAAACATATCCCTACAATTAAAAGAAAAGCTAGAGAGAGGTTGTTTAATTGAAAATAAAACAAAGCCGGAAAAACATAAGTGTATTGGTGAATGACGGTGCATCCTGTGACAATTCACATTCATTAAACGAAGTTGCAGCAGCAGAAGCTTTAGTAGAACTATTAAATGAACAACCAAATCATATTATACCAAAAACTTTCTTGGACTTTAGTGTGCAAGTGAATACCCCCAAAAAATTAACTATGTGTGATCTAATTAACACAGATGCAGCATTAAACAGTTTCACTGGTGTACAAAATTTTGACATTTTAAATTTTATAATAGATAGTGTAAATTTAGTGCATACAGATAAGCGTATACATAAACTATCCGTAAGAGAAAGAGTTATTTTAGCATTTGTTAAAATGAAATGTGACTTAAGTTTTGTGACATTAGGAATATTATTCCAAATTAGTTCCGTTTTGTGTACAAACTATTTCAAGGGAAATGATTCTAATTTTATTTCAAGTTTTGGCAATGAAATAAGCAAAAATATGCCTAAGTGTTTCAAGAAGTTTAAAGACACTCAAATTATTATCGATTGCACTGAAATTTTTATACAAAACCAAAGTGTTTGTGTTGTCGTGTGAGATTTTATTCGCATTATAAATCATCACTAACTGTTAAATTTATGGTTGGTATTACTCCAGCTGGTCTTATAAGTTTCGTGAGTAAACCATTTGGTGGAAGGGCATCAGATAAAACAATTTTTGAGCAAAGCGGATTAATTACCAAATTAGAAAAAAATTCAGCAATCATGG
Organism: Abscondita cerata; assembly: GCA_030710515.1. NCBI lineage: Eukaryota > Metazoa > Arthropoda > Insecta > Coleoptera > Lampyridae > Abscondita > Abscondita cerata. The sequence continues at coordinate 14,680 of JALBCR010003322.1, forward strand.
TTGACAAAGGGTTTTTAATTGACGACATGTGTGCTAAATTTAATATTAAATTGTATAGGCCTCCATTTTTACAACATAGGAAGCAATTAACAGAAAAGGAAGCATGTTTTAATAATGAAATCGCTGCTGCAAGAGTTCATGCAGAACGTATGAACCAGCGTATTAAAATATTTAAATTTTTTAAGTTGCCGAGTACAATGGTCACTTGTAGAATATATCGAAGAAATTTTTTTATTGCTTGCGCTATAAGTAATCTTTCTCTCCAATTTTAGCAAACGACAAATTTATGTAAATGATAAGATATCCAATGTAAATTTATTGTGCATTAATTACAAATACAACATTTTCTGACTTAATGAAAAAGTTAAAACACCTACGTTATTGTTTTGATACTGCATGTAAAAGATGTACAAAATATTTTTTGTGTTTGTTTTAAATAACAAATCTTTACAAAAATGATAATCAAAATTCACGGGAAGTATTAACATACTTTGATCATAACTGCAGTATATGCAAAAATAACATAAATCTATATTTAATAACGCCATTCCAGTTTGGATTTGCCCATTGTATTTGTGAAATTTCTTTAATGAAATGTTTCATCTTCGAACTTGAGGTAATCAAGTGTTGGCAACACATCACATAATGACTTTGTACTTCCTACAAAAAGTAAATATAATACATACGAATATGAGATGTCTTGAATAGTTACCTAAATATGGGCATTTTATCTCCAATAATGCGGAGGGTTTGTCATCATTAAATATAATTCCGTCAGGTGTGTATCCTAACCAAGGATTAAAATAAGAAATTATTAAACCCATTTCCTTTACATCAAAACCAGTTTTTTCTGCAAAAACTTGCCTTGCATTTCTTTCTTCTGCAATTCCATGCCTAACATATTTATTTGAGAAAGGTTTAGGATCGAAATAAGCTTTAACTTTGTTACTCCAATTTTTCTTTTATAAGTATATATTTCATAAACCCTGCTTCCAGTCATGCGATATTTCCTCTGGTCTATCCATTGAAGCTGTGAAGAATGAGTTTTTGGGCAATTTCTAGTGGATCAGTATCACCAAATTTTTTAATACTTTTCACAATCACCACAATCATGAATATTGAAATTTTGCATCTCCAACATTAAAATTGATTGGTAGCTGTTATTTAATACGTTCGTAATATACAGCTCCTCATTATCTTTAACGTTTGTATTATGTAACGTAGGTAATGAAGACACTCGTCCCATTCTACAATGTCAAACAAATTGTAAAACATCGTATCAAATATAAATGAGATATAATTATACCTATGCAAATAAAGTGCTGATTGTTTTAATAAATTCATGTTAACTTGAATGTGTTCTTTATTTTGGTGTCCAAATTTAATTGGACTTGTTTTTAACTTTCTTCTTAAAGCATGGCATGTTTGTAATATTCACCGCTTTGTAATTTTCTTTGCACCGATTCTTTTGAGACAGACCAAATGCATTTGCAAATCAGTCTGTGAAATTTCCTCCTAATTTATCTAAAGGCGTTCTAAAAATTAAATAATTATAGTCTTGAAATGTTTTATAATTTAGCAAGTTTATACTTAGTACAAAATAATAATGTTGCAGATATATGCTTGCATTTTCCAGACTTCCTAAGCTTTGCAAGAACATTCTATCGACAAAACATTCGCTTTATTGTATTCAATTTTAAAGGAGCCACTTATTGAATGTGGCAAATTGTTTAGAGCACTAGTCTGAAGACACAAAGCGAAGAAATATTAATTTTATCCTGGGATTTTCCAGTCCTCCACATAGTATAATATGTCCAGCCCCAGCAACATTTACTGGCGGGCCATTAGCGGACGCTGTTAAAGCTTGCCTGCCACTAGCAACGTTGGCCCGTTACTGCTACAATGTATTGGCCCGATCATTTCAATAGGAGACAGTGGCCGTCAGTCGGAAAGCCTACGGTTGGCCGTCAGTCGGCGAACCTAACGTCGAAGCCGCCGTAACTCGGTGAACCATGAGTTCACCGGCACGTGGAAATGTACGGTTGGTTGTATAATCTCGAAGCAATTAATGAAAATCAAAACTTCTCCAATTCAAATCATATAGTAATTTGTAATGAACGATTGGATACAAAATGTAGGTAATGATAATACATAATAAAAATAATGAGAATACATGATGAAAAAAATTATTTAAACGAGACATTCCTTTAACACGTTAAGTGCCATATGGTGACTAGGTGGACTCAGACTTTTGTCCACTTTAGGTTATGTGGTGACACAGTGGTCTCACTCTACCGAACACATAATTCTGCTTCATGAAGCCACGGTGGTTTCACAGATCGCCTTAAAAGCTATGGGATCATGGATTATATGGCCTGTAAGACTGACACATAAGTTTGGCCTGCAGAGTATGAGACCAACGTGGCCTCATGGAATATTTTTATATTATTATGTAAACAAGTGTTTTGCTAAAATCTTTAATTTATTAACACAATATAACTCTGAATTGTATTAAAAACAATGACATTTTATAACACAATTTATATTGCAAATAAACTACAATTCTCTGAAGTAATACATAGTAAAATAAATTACTTTAGGTTTGCGTTATGTGTATCAAAGAAACAAGTAAGGCAGTAATTTTATCGCACCCTACACATTTCAATGCACTTTGTGGTGTTTTACTGGCAGCAACTTTTCTTCCCGATTCTGAACAATTTTGCTGTAACACAAAACACATCGACGTCGCTTAGAGCGCCCCATGTCTTCGAGAACATGAGGATATTCTGCTTGATTTGGCTGTTCAGTTGTTTCATCTAGTTTTAGCAAACCTCGAATAACTTCTTCTTTAAATTTTGTTATAGACATTTTGTTGTTAGTTATTTCCTGATGGCAGACATAAGAATTTACTAATGCTGTTCCAGTTAGAAGCTCCATCGCTAATTTGCGGTACCATTTCAATCCCTTTCGTAAACATGTATTGTACGACTTTAGTTGGTCCGAAATGTCAATGAATGACTTATATTTGTTGTATGGTGATTCTTTGGTTTTTCTACTTCTTTTCCTCTTTTCAGCAATTTAACCATTTCTTTTCCATATCGAGTACTTAACATCAGCACATCCTTTTATCTCTCCACTTCTGTACTACAATACCTTCCTGGCATTCTTCTGCAATGACTTCACCTACTTTTAGTTTTTTCCTACTACATTATGTGGATTGAACTTCCTGTTAGACCTTAATGTCCCAATCAAGTGGGTCTTTCTTTGTAACAGTGTATACGCTAAAGTTACCGAGGTGTAATAGTTATCTGTACACAAAGTTCGTCCATCATCTAACAGTTTTTCCATCAAGTCCAATACTACCTGTGAGGAACACTCACATTTTGGTCTCAGATTTACCGCAGTATATCTTGAAATAAAGTATATCCTCCTTTGATACATAATTTAAAAAGTTTGATTCAAATTTATGCCTTTTATTAGAAATATATTGTAAAAACTGAGACGACCTCTAAATGGTACCAGAGTTTCGTCTATACACACATACTCAGAAGGTACCATTGGATGATGAAAAGATTGTTGCAGTTTTTCCACTAAAGGTGCTAACTTGTGCAATCTATCGTCAGAAATAATTTCGTTGTTATTAAAATGTACCATTTTCAATAACAGCTGAAACCGGTTTCTAGATATATGACTTTGCGAATAAAATTGTTATACATTTCGTCTTTCTGCCAGTATGACTGAATTGTTGGAAACGAGCAGAGACCCATCCATAAAACAACTCCTAGAAATGTTTCGATTTCTGCCTCGTTTGTTGGAGTCCAGCACGTATGCGTGATTGGCGGTGAACATTCCTTTGAATGCATTGTTCAGCATAACGATTTGTTTCGGTTACCTGCAGTGTTTAGAGAGGCAAATAAAAATTCTGAAAATGCTTTAAAGCTTCAAATTAACTTACCATTAATTGAATTATGTCGTCGTTCACAAAATTTTATAGAAATCATATGGGTTATTATCGTAATAATCAAAGAATTCTTTCAGAAAACCAGCATCTTTTTTGAAAATTCAAATGTTTCAGAAACCCGCCTGTTGCTGGTTGCCATGCATATGGGGATGTGCTGGCAGAATTCAAATCATTTATGTTGTCGTCGTCACAATCAAAATTCTGCATATTTCTAATAACGTTTTCAATCGTTTCGTCTACACTTGCGGATGTCGAACGACTTCCAGTTGCAGCAAAAGTTGACGGTTCTGCTTCGCGAAGATGAGGACACGTTTACTTTCAGCGCGACATGCGCTTCATTCCGATCACATATCTTTTTGGATGGCGGTGATTGGTAGTCATTTTTCGTCACTATCAGAAGACAGCGATGGTTCATATTCTTCTGGTCATCCCCTGCATAGGGATCTTTTCAGCCTTCTTCGTCCGACATAAATTCTTGCCATAACTGTTCCTAATAGCTTTTGCTCTCTTTCGTATGACATCTGTACACAGTCGTGGTAAAATACAAACGACTGAAGATAAACGCATGAATCGCGAGGTGCATTATTTCGCCACAAAGATCAGACTGACGTGGTGCCACATCGGTATCACATGGCCCGATAGAACAAATATGTTACTTCCATGCCTTGCGAGACCAACGTGTCACCACAAAACAAGTCGATCTTGTATGAAATAATGCCCGCGTTCATCTTTGTTTGGTTGTATTTTACCGACTGTGCGCGATGTCATACGAGAAACAAGCTATTAGCTGATTATGGCAGAAGGCTATGTCGGACAGCAACTGGCGTCTATGCGAGGATGACTCCTCGAAGAATATGAACCATCGTTATCTTGTAACCATGATCAAAATATGTGATCATATGTCAGCACGTTAGCTAAACTTTGTGTCCTCTCTTTGGCAAAACAAATCGGCTTTGCTGCAACTGAAAGTCGTGAACAACGATTGGCACGGTATTAAAATATGCAGAATTTGTTGTTGACATTCTTGCATGTTGGTGCGCGCCGGCACTATCCGCATACATGGCAACCGGCAACCGAGCTTGTATTTCAGATGCTGTTTTCTGAAGAACTTGTTATTGATAATAACGCTGTTTCGCATTTGTGGTGAGCTGAGGATACGAGCACGCGCTTCTCGCACTGCGAGCGGCACGAAGCAAATGTTATGCTGTGCATTCAGCACCTGTCGCATGCGTGAACCAGCCAAACGGAAAAATCGGCATTTGCAGGAGATTGGGCGTTCTCTGCTCGTTTCCAACTGGGTATACTGGCTTTGGCGAAATAACAATTTTATTCGCGAGTGTCATATCTGAAACCGGTTTCATGTTATTGAAAATGGTACATTTAATAACAGCAGTATTTCACAACGACTAGGCCAAAGTTAGCACCTTTAGTGAAAAATGCAACTGTCTTTCATCATCAATGATGCCTTTGCGAAGTATGTGATGAAAACTCTGTGCTATGAGTCGTCTCAAGAACACACAATATATATTTCTAATAAAAAACCATCAACAAACTATATCAGAAAATATATGAACTCAGGTAATCTGGGCCAAAAGTAATGATGTTCTACACGAGTATTGAACGATGGCTGTTCCAGATGTGGACGACTTTTAACAACCACACCTCATGCTAGCGTATACTAATTACAAAAAGAAAGGCCCTTATTGGGTTGATAGGCTGGCTGGCAATCACTGTGTAATGAAAAAAACTAAAAGTAGGTAGTCATGCAGAAAAATCTTTCAGGAAAGCAATGCAGAAGTGGAGAGATGAGGACTCATTGTGTGATATGTTGGTACTCGTGGAGAAAAGAAGTTAGTGCTGAGAAAGAAGAAGTGAAAAAACAAAAGAGTGTCATTCTATACGGCTAGTATGGGGGTGGACAAGAATAGGCCACCAGACACACGAGGACTTAATGGTAAGTGAGCACTGGAGACAGCATTGAAAACAAATTTGTGCCATCGAAACAACAACAACAAATGTCTATAACAAGGGCAAAGAAAAGAAGTTATTCGAAAGATTTGCTAAAACTTAGATGAGCAATTAATTTGGCTTTGAAGCCTCTCGACTACTCGGAGCATGAGGAACCTGCACTTTGTGGCACGTAATTTTGTACAAGTATTCTAGAAATCGGGAAAAAAATTGCTGTAATAAAGCTTTACCACAAAAGTACGATGTGGGAGTACTGACCATGCATACCTGTTAACATAACACAAGCCTAAAAGTATTTTACTTTATATTACTTCGAAGTATGGTTATTTACTGTACTGTGTTATAAATGTCATTATTTTAATACAATCAGAGATTATATTATGTTAATAAGTAAAGGTTACAGCAAGCACTGTTTATAATAATATAAAAAAAATATTCATGAGCACGTTGATGCCATGCTCTAGGCAAACTTGTCGATGCCACGAGCCTGTCCGTGATCCCTGCCAGCCTGAGGAAACCACCGTGGCTTCATGAAAAGCAGAAATCATTCGGCGTTCCACTGTGTCACCACATAATAAGATGAACAAAAAATCTGGCTGTCACCATATGTGCAAGAATGTCTCATTTAAATGAGCACTGCTCATGTATTCTCGTACTTTGTCATGTATTATCGTACCACATTTTATTATCAATCGTTCATTACAAACTCTGCTGTTTAATTGAGAAAGTTTTGTTTTCGTGAGCCTTTCGGTGCTACAACGGCCGTACATTCCACACGTGCCGTGAGCATGGTTCACCAGTTACGACCGACTGGAACTAAGCAAGCGACTGCCAACCATAGAAACTATTGTTGATGATCAGGGCCAATACGACAACATTAACAGCTAACGTTGCTGACAGCAACGAAGACATCTCATAGCTACGTATTGAACGAAAAATCCGGGATAAAGTATGACGCAACGCAAGCTGTGATATTTCGGGCAGTGCTCTAAGCAATTTGCCACGATGCAATAAGTGGCTCGCTGAATACAATAAAAGCAGTGTTTGTCTGAAATCTGGCGGGAAAATGCGGCGCCTGTGCGGCATTTTGTACTAATAACTGCGAGTATAAGCATTCCAGAACTTTGCTGGTATTTAATTTTTAAGACACCTTTGAAATAAATTGAAGAAACTCACAGACTTGTTGCAATACGTTTGTCTGTTCAAATCGGTGCTGAAAATACAGAAGCGACGATCAAGCCATGCTGGTTAAAACGAAATCCAGTATTTGGTGCCAAAGCAGAGCGCATTCGAAGACCAGCATGAGCTGGCAAACGTCGGCACTTTCCGTAGGTAATAATATTCTCATTTTATGTGTTTACAGTATTTAACAAATGAGACAGTGTACCGACCACATATGCAAACGTTAAGGTAATGAGAGGCTGTACTGACGACAAGCAACAGCGCAATGGTACGGAGAACGCAGGCTCGGCTGTTCGCTGTTGACGAATTGTGAATGGTAAAGAACACGGTGATACTGATCGCTAGAAACCAACGAAATCGTTCTTCAGCTTTCAATGGATGAACCAGAGAAATATCACGTGACTGAAGCAAGGGCTGTAGCTATATAAAGAAAGGTGAGTGGCTGAAGGCATTTCGTCTAAACACTAACCAAGCAAATATTGAGCATGGAGTGCAGGCAAGGCAGGTACGAAAAACTGGTTTTTTATTGTGAAAATGGGTTTAATATTTCTTATTTTAATCGCGGTGGGAATACACCCTGACTTCCAGTATATTTGTGATGACAAGCCCTCCGCATGACGGAGACTGCCCATATTTGGAAGTAAACTATTCAGGTATCTCATATTCGCCGTATTGTGTATTTACTTTTTGTAGGAAGTGTTGCGCCAACACTTGTACACTCGAGATTCGAAGATGACACGGTAAAGAAATTTCACAAGCCTGTGGGCAAATCCCAGAGCTGGGACTCAACGATATTAATATGAATTTATGTTGACTTTTTGCATACTCGGGTATATTCGAAGCTGTGTATCTTCCGTAATTGACCATCATTTTTGTAATTTGTTATTTAAACAGAAAACAACGCTATTTTATATCTTTACATGCGTATCAAAAGCAATAACATGGCACAACTTTTTCATTAAGAATCGAAAATATTGTGACAGTAATACTGCTCTTGTGTGTTTACAAAACGGAGAGAAAGAGCCGCATAGCGCAGAAGCAATAAAACAACAAACCTGACTACCTGAATGTACTCGGCAACAAAATTTAAATATTTTAGCTACGCTTCAGTTTCACCCGTTACTGCATGGTGCTGCAGCAGCTTTGGGGCACGTGGTAAAAAAGCATGCTCGCACTACGATGAGCTATGACCTTTAAAAACGGAACACCTCTGGTAATATTGAAGTCAGTAAAAACCCTTTTGTCAACCATGTTACTGAGCCACACAGCTGGTAATCCGCACCTTTCAAAAGCCGCATCGATAACCCTTCCTGTGGGCACTCACGAAAGCAAGGCCGGCTGGTAGCACCAACCATAGAATTTAACGATTGGTGATGATTTACTAATGCGAGCAAAAAAGCTCTTTCGCACGGCTACAAGCTGCACGGTTTTTGTATACGCGTCGTAATAATTTGGTGTCTTTTAAATAGTTTATTTTAGGCATATTTTGCACGTGCAAACTTGAGAAATAAGTAGAATCATTTCTAATATTTGTACACAAACGATGAACTGGAGACTAATATTCTAATGTCTGAAACTTAGGTCACATTTCATTACAACAGAAGCATAACTAAAACAACAACTGCTCTTACAGATGATTATCTTTCCTTATCTGTAAATGCATAGAACACACTATCTCAATATAAATTTAAAATGTCAAGTACGCGCATGACAAAACTGTTTATCTTACATCTGTAGTAGATCGCACATAATTCTGAGTGTCATGCACTAAGATCAGAAGCTGGTATATATGATTTGTTCATTCATTAACTCAGTTCTATAAGAAACTGCTCTTCTCGTTTGAGCTGTCTGGGAATGCCGTCATTCTAATACGCATGTTCTCCAACTTTATTTATTTTCGGTGAAACATTCTAACTCTGAGCCAGCCAGGGGATGACTTGCACCTCGATCATGACATCCCCACCGAGAGATGGAGACCTGCGTGCTGGCTGCTCTCCACGAACTTTGCGTTGCACTAATGCAATCCCATGCATTAACAAAACCGTGCGTGTTTTGACAACCACATTCTATTACCGAAGAATTGAACAATCCACAATAATATCCCATATGTAATTAGAAACTATACTACGTTTAATAAAATCATCGACACAAGAAGTGTGAAAACTACCTGGCTACATCGACGCGATGACACAGTTTTCCCCATTTTCAACTTTAAAATCATTTTTGCTCGATCCACAGTTCACTGCCAGAATTACAGAAGTATTCTTTGGCTTTTTCTTTCACCCACTGTGTTTATGAAATGTGAGGACACTTTAACGAAGTTGCATCCCAGGCTGGCTGTTTGACTTAGGTACACTAAGCACATGAGACTTACAACGACGCAATCCTTTATATACTATTTACGATTTTTGATCACGAAGAACTGCTGAACCCACAAATTCCCTATGAGAAACCAGTGACGTCTCTATTATATTTAAATAATTGAGCTAACTTTCGACCGAAAGAACCCACTCTTCACTCTGTATTGACAATTTGAGCTTTGTTTAGGAGTGTGTCAACTTGCCTACGTAGATGTCTAAAAACAAATAGGAAAATGAAAGAGCTTCATTTGTTTGGCGCAGCGAATAAGCCTACGCTAACATGATTGTTGAACAACAAGAGGAATTCAGGCACTATCACGTAATAGGGCCTGCAAAAAATCCATTGGCATCGGAACTGAAAAAATATGTCGGGCAGGCTACGACCGGTCTCAGGTAGTAATCATAAGTTGGAGCTGTTTGGCGGCTCAACTGGTCGAATAATAAGGTATTCCCAAAAGAAAAAAAAAACTATTACAATCACGATGCGCTATGTTTTTACACCTATACATTTGGTATATTTGCACGTGTCGGATATCATATATTAATTGGGAAAAGTATTTATTTCCACTTGTGTACGACCAGTGCAGAATTCGCAAGTATTGGTTGCTGCTTTGGATATCTGTCTTCTGAAAAGTGCAAATATTCGAGGTATCCCACCGAAGAAACTCGTCGAAGGAAAGAATACATTCGATAGATGGGCTCATCGATATACCATTGTAGTAAATGTCGCCGATCAATCTGTAACGGCAATGATGTTTGTGTGATAAACTCATTTTCAAAAAAGAAAAATGTGACAGGTGTGCGAAGTAAGTGAGTTAAATATGGCCCAACATCCTATTTTAAGAGAGCCTTTTTGTTGAAACTCCACGATATGCGCTATCTCAATAAACTAATTTCAATCTCAACAACAATTGAACTTTTAATCTGGCCATTCAAAACCACAAACTTCACCTGAAACTTTGAATTAAAAGCAATTCAGTAATAACAAACGAATAAAAAATTGTGAGAAATGTGCGCTGTTACTCGTCTAATAAACTAAACGCAAAAGCTGTAGCAGCTTTATGGCTTAATAAGCGATAAGAAAAGTGAACAAACAATTCATAGCATGTTGTGATTAATATAAAAGTCTGAATAATCATTTAAGGTAATAACTCGAAATCGAAAACAGTAAGAAAGCATAGCGCCACAACCACGTATAGCTCTGAGTAGACCGAAAATAGCCTGTATCTAAGCACTTTTATAACACTTCCTAAAGCTTGACTTGATAACACTGACAGATGCTCGATATTTAATAAATAATTTCTAGTATTTATTGCTCACAATACAATCTTCTTCACTTTAATCATAATAATAATAATAAATGTATGATGGTTATAAGGTTAAAATAATATAAAGGTAAATAAGAACCAATGTTGCTGAACAGTTACAATTGAAGATTTAACGAACCGGTATTATTAGTATTTTTATTATAAAACTTCTAAGAAATGGCCAGTGTGAATCTGAAGTCATAAGTAAATTCATTTAAAAACCGGTCGACTTTACAGCAAAATCCTCAGGGTAAAAGCTTTTCTAATGAAATTTTGTTTCATGCGTCTAGGAGTGACGTCACTGGCACTGGTAGCCTAGATTTTTCAGAAAATAGTGCTGTAGTGATTCTTTATCGAGAAATGACAAAATGTTGACAGGCTCATCATGAAGCACAAAAGTCTTCTATAACATCCCAGACATGTTACACCGTTCTGCTCGAACGCGGAAAACCGGCAATTTGGCAATTAATTCATTCTCCAGCTCAAAGACGCCAGACTGGAGTCAAATTTTCATTGAAACTATTTCAACAAGAACAGAATAGATATCTTATATTTTGAAAATGAATAACACTCTACCCACCACCAAATATTAATCTTCACATATACGAAGTGGAATACTCAAACGACTCGTCTCGACACGCAAATCACGAAATTACATCGAACCTAGCATCATCTATAAGCAAACTTCGTAATTCCACCACCACAAAGTTAAAACTTGTCAAAACGTGTTCGCAACATCTCTAAATCCCAAACCACCAAACGTGAAAGTCTGTTAACAAATTAAGAACCGCGCAGAAAACTGTGGAAAGAACCTGCAGGTGTCAGTCAAAGATAAGATCAAAAATGAAGAAATACGAAAAACTATATAAGCACGCTATAACTCGGATAGTAAATCAAAATGGCACATCATGACAAGAACCTTAACACTGGAGACCAGGCCCTAAAATAATTAGTTATGGTGTTCTTTAGAGAACAATGGCAAACACTAGGGCCTGGCTCAATAAGAACCAGCTCAGCTCATGTGGTATCTCTCGGATGGCTACACTATTAAATGTGTTTTCTATAACGCAGATAACTTACAGATAAACACTTGGAGGTGAAAAAATCGACCCTAAATCAAAGTTTTAGGATGACAAAATATCCACATTGTTTTGATAGACAATGAAACGTTACTAACTTCTTTGTTTATATTCAAAAAGCACATTTAGGATATTTTATGAACATTTAGTGTTTTCAAAAGTATTCCATGTAGGTATATACGTTTATCAAACTACTTTTTCAGAACTTGTCTGTTTTATGTTGAGTGAGTTGTGAGAAGCAACACTTGTGTATTTGTCTTGTATTGTGATATCTATTGTTCTAGACAGATTTTACAATTATTTCACATGACTTCGTTATTTCATACTATAGTCAAAATAAAAAAAATCAACTACATCATTCTTTACACAATTCCGTAAGAGATTAACAGAACAAAAGCAGTACAGGGTACAACGACCTTCATCTGGGTATGATGTGAGGGGTTAAAATGGCTTCAAGAAGAAAAGAAGTTGAACGTCTCTTATACTTTTCGTATAATTCAAATTGTTAAGGGTATTGTCAAAAACCTCGCCTATGGAGAACCAGTGGCATGTAACTAGGCGTGAAAGTAGGCTGACTTGCTAGAACTTCTAAGCTGGCAGGACCTCAAGTTAAAAAAATTTTAGTTTTTTACAGGGAGTTTTAAGAATTTGTGATTGTAAATCACTCCTATAATTTTTATTTAAAATACATTTTAAAACACCAATGTTTTGAAACATCAATTGGACATATGTTAAATACGATTTTGTAACAATGTAATATAATATGGACTGTATGAGAAGAAGGTCAACTGAATTCAATTTTGCGTATAATACATTTACCGTATCTTTTGAAGCGCTGTAATCAGAGCTTGGAGGACAAAACACTACAGGTAGCATGGATGCAAACCTAACACAGAAATGTGAGCCCACAGTTTGGGGTTTAACCACAATTCTTGGATCGTCTAAATTGTTTGCATAACTGTTTAACGTTTGTACAGTTAGTGCAGCTGCTGTCACATATTACCTACTGCGATTCTTACATTCATACTACTTAAAATATCGAGTTTTCCTATTAATTGTTCTCTATTTTCAATGCGATGTGATCTCTATAATTTCGTTTATCTTTTGCTACGAACTTGTTTACTACTAGCTCAACTAATTTTGTGAAATTAAGTTAGGCCCATTTTACACTTAATTTTCTGCACCCCCATTCGAGAAGCCACCGCGAATCAAAATAATAGCACGCAAGTACTACGGCTACGACAAATGACCTATAGACAACCGCCACTGAAAATCATTTCTGATCATCAAAACAGAAACTAAAATTTTGCATTAAACAATTAAAGCATCGATTTTATTTAAATGTCCTTATATGTGGCGGAATATTTAACCATTTGAAATAATAGCAATAAAAATTTTGTGAGTCTTTAAAACATTATTGTAAGAAATATATTGTTGCTTTCTTTGAAACTGTAGCACTCGATACCATACCCCAAGCTTTTGTTTTCGAAAAAATATTTTGAGAATTCTGAAATAGAGGCACACCCAATGCCAAATCACTTCAAAAATGAAGAGATATAGGTCCATCGGGTATTACAGTATTATTACAGTGATTTTACAATTTTAACCAACACTCAAACTGCAATAATTAAATGTTGCTAGACGTCCTATTTAAAAAATATAAAGTAATTCAATACAGACAATTAAAGATGTGTACGAAGACCAAAATAAAGTTAAGATAAAGGGTATGTAATGTTTCATTATTTAAATTTTGCGCTCCCAATATAGACAGACTTATGGTGATGTGGATGCTGGGGTCAATAGACAAACAAAATAACAAACTTCTTAAATTGGTTTTAATTCGTTTAATTGTTAATTCTAGATTTTTATGTTTTTAATGAGTGACCTTTATGAGCCTATAAGACTACTACTTTGTTACAAAAAATATCATAAAAAACATTGTTAAGCAATGTCAATTTTATATCGCATACAATTGCCAGTGAAAGACTTGGGCATTTCTCGTTTATAAAAGTCGTAGCCACGAGTTTTAATTTTGCTAATTTTATATTTTATGTTACAATAAAACAAGCGCAAGCTAACCAGCATTAATCAATGACAGTCAATTACACAACAACATAATTTTGGTCCTTCGAGTCGGAAAAATAATTCACGTCGTTATTAACTACTAAAAACTAAGTACTGAGTCACTAAGTAGCCTCAAATCCTTTACACAATCAGAAAGTCTAAACAGCGTTTTATCTTAAGCATTTGTTAAAATTTAACTTTCGTATCACTTGTTTCTTTTTGCGTCGAATGTCAGTCTCCATTTCAATGTTCTAAACAATTTAGTTTTTAGAAATAAATTAACCTATATATAGTTTATGTAAACGGCATTCATCACCGAGCGATATCCATTCACCATGTTCTTTGTTTATAGTGTTTACACACATATCCTGAAATCGTACTCTTACATTCCGTTTATATTTTAAATGGTTATAGTATCCCTAAACACTGATACCATTGTGGATACAATTTGACAATAAGTTCTGACGGTCTATGTAAACAGCTGATTGTCCATAATCTTTACATAATAACAAGAGCTCAGTCTAGCAATTGTTCATTATTTTACACAAATCAATGTAGCATTTACACTTAAATTTTTGGCGGCATTTAAACACTAAATATCCGGTAAAGTACAGTGAACACTGTTGCAAAGCATCGGTCGGTGGGCAACTGTTGTGTAGCCAAAACATCTTCACTTGAATTATCTGATTCCTGGTCACTGAATAATTCTTCAGAAACGTTAACATTTTGGAAATATGTTAAATCAGTGAGTGCAGTATTGTTCAATTCATCGTCAAAACCGTTATACGTGTCATCAATTTCAATTTGAGGATTCAACTGGAGCATGTTGCAGTGATATCGGGTGCTTTTGATGGTGGCGTTATATCTCTCTGTTGCGAATAACAGAAAATAAGTTCTCTAATGGATCTTGCTGCAGCCTGTTAGTGACGAAATTTACACAGCTTCATATTTCAAAAATGGGTGCCACAGTGGTGTCACCTGAAACTTAAATATTTTCCGTTCCATACCTTTCTTGCTGTATGTTTTAGAGACTTAATCCCGCTGCGCTGACTTCACGAGCGCTCTTCAGCTGCAGGCGCCAGCGATTATCACATCCGTGCGACACCGGTGATCAAACATTTCGTTTGCATATTCAATCAATGGCGGTACCTGCTAGCAGTTGGACTACACATTTGATTTGTTCTGACGGCTGTTCGTAGAGCGGCAGCTACCGACACCATAGTACTTGTACTGCTAACTTCACGAACGACGAAAAAGTTAGGGCGTATATGTTTTAATGATAACTTTGGTGCAGCACGAATCTCACAGTTTTATCTAATAAAAATAGTTTTCAATGTCATTCAGGAGGCATAACTACACCTGACAAACTCTTTAAAATAAATAATAAATTACTCTATACTAAGCTATGAACCAATTATTACATATATTTACAATCATTGCAATAAAGGATTTTCAGGATTACAACTTAATTTGAAACACACACTTTCGGTATTGAACACCTTGATCTAGCCAGCACGAGCTTTAAACCTATTGATTATTTTGATAGAAATAGAACGCCAACATGTCGGTTTTAACTGAATCTGATGGCCGAAGCAACGGCATTTCCGCCTGCAACCGCACAGCATAAATATTCATTTAGCTGATACCAATTTGAAGTCAATCCATGCTAAGCCAAAATCTTTCAAACCATGTTCTTTGATGAATGTGATCGAAGATTTCCGTGTATTTCATCGAAGCAGCTTTCGCATTCGGTCATCGACACAGCTTTTGTTGGGTATTTTACACCTGGTTGAGCATATGGCGTCGGCCGCACCTTAGCCGACACGCAGGAAGCCCACTTCGGCATATGTTTATATTTGCTGAGAGATTGTAATAGCGAAAGAACGAATGCTGCCGACTTTGTCACTTTTGTTTTTGTGGCTGACAACAAAGTTTCAACAGCATTTGTCTGAACGTCGTTCGCGACGCGGCGAAAAGGTAGCTTCACTGCTCAATCGGCTGAGCCTCGCCTGTGGACTCAATGATGAGCGACCACACAGCACCATGTTTTTGTTGAGACTCGGGCACACTGAGATGGCATTTCAACTAAGTTTGCAGCAAAATCTGATGTGCAATTTTTAGATTATTTATCATTTAAGTTTGCCTAAAAGCGGAAGCGATATAGGCAAACAGTCCGCACAAATCGTGAGCCAGGAGACGTCTCGATCTGGTAAAGCGATTTCCGCAACGACCAATGTTTCGCGAAAGTTGATATCAGCTGGTAATCATGTTTGACCCAGTAGTCCAGGCATTAGTTACCCTGGCTCTGACACCTCGTATATAGCATGTGGTACGCTAGTAAAACTATTGATAAGTAAAATGTTTTCACACAAAGAAGTTTATTTCTTATTTGTTTGCACAAAAGTTTCATTTCCACTACAGGTATCCCACCAAACGTTGTTAATCTGTTGGGTAAAAAAACGACATATTTAATTTTTTATATTTCATTATTATGTAAGCTGCGTATGAGCAAGCTACACTCATTCTAATAATATAAATAGATGTGTAAGATGTGAAAAGCCTTTCGTAAATAAACTGTCGAGATAACGAACAACAACCTTTGCAACAACTTAAGCACTTACGACAAAAAATTCAAGCACAAACACACCACATTATATTTCTACATCGACTTTGCTGCGAGAGCGTCATTGGCGAATGTAATCGCGAATACAATTGGGCCGCGCAGAAGCTCATTTGCCGTATTCGCAAATGAAGCGGCACCCTGGCTGGGCCTATGGCGTGCGGAAGTAAAAGTATGCACATTTGCAACACGATGCTATATTTCCCAATATTGTTCAATGATAATATAAGCGACATCAAACTTTGGTGACAGAATACGCGAAGGTAACTGTTTTAAGACAGAAATTCGACCTTATTGTTCAAAAAGAGTAGCGGCTGACTGCTCCATATTTAAATGTTTCCGCAAAAAACATTTCCCTATGTTCTGGCATTCTAAAGGCGATTTACAAAACAACTTTTGAATGATAATTGTATACATACATAGCTAATGACACCGAATATGCGCTGTATTCTGAATTACTGTAAGGACTAATTGTTTCTACTAAAGAAATATAAGTCTTTTGACACTGATAATGCTAATAGATTTATTTTAAGTACATTGTTTCAACTACCCATACGGTGCACACCAGTTAATTAACTACAACAAGAATTTAACTTTGTTCCTACATATTTAACTTTAGTAACAGTCATTTAACGACATAGGAAAATATCTCAGTTAAGCAACAGTAACTATAACCTGTATTGGTACAATATGAACAATTTGGCGAGCGACAGTGTCAAACAATTGGCTCAGGAGCTGGTTTGCTATGAACACATGGGCCTGGATGTTGACTTTTCGCTGGGCCTGCAGGCGTGTACAATGGTCAGCATGGTCATTTCCCGATAGCATACGTAGATTTATAAGAGCAAGAAAATCTGGGTGAACACGGTGTTTTGCTGTATTGTGTCTCACCGATGAATGTATTACTATCTTGAGGTTATGTGCCGGTGAACAAATGTGCTGATGAAGATGAATGCATTCTGCAATCTCCAGGAATAGTAAAATTGTCGAAACTATTGCTCGTGCTGTCCAGATACATAAGTTTCCAAATACAGAAAATAGAATTAACAAGGGTGTAACAGATTTTATAGTGTGGCTTTCATTTCTGATGACTGAACAATTGATTAACCCACATAACAAATATGTTTGAAAGAATAACCAACTACGACCGCAAAACAGTATAGTGAAGGTGAAATGATGCCGAAAGCCTAAATGGCAAAGCATCACTTTGCTGACAATGTGCAGCTTAGGCTTGTAATACTAGAGGTAAAGTACAGTAACAGGTAACCTGGTCAGCCTACGACATCTTACTATCGCTCGGCATAGCAGCATTTAACAATTTGGCTTTATTACGAAAATTATGTTTGTGAAATGCGAGCTGGCTAATCGTTTATGTTACTATTTTACTAATTTATATTTTAAGGCGATAATGTATGTGGTATTTGTTAACGCCTTGTTTAACCAGGAACTGCTGGCAGCTAATGAAGTCTGTAGAAGACGAGAATGCATCAGCGATGTTTTACGGAGGTTGAAAACGAATTTCAGGCACACATATGGTATCGTTTGCTTTATAAACATCTATCGGCAGTGCGACACAGTATACAATATAGCTATAGGCATGGGGAAGATCTTTCACTACAGAAGCTGCAGAGGCGCCCGTACAGCCAGTGTCAGCCCACTGTGCGTCTGTAACACTCGTCTGCAGCTAATTTTAAGCTTTGTAAATAAGCGGCTCATATTGTGGGCATACAAAACTCAAAAAAACACATTGTCTTCACATTATAAGACTGTGTGTTTACCTAACAATCTCACTCTAGAAAAGCATGAGTTTCTTACCTATTCTCCCAATTTGTTCTTTTGTTGACTAACTCTTCAGTGTGCGCACCCGTACTCTTCAAATTTTAATATTCTGATTGTGTTTGTGCCACTTCTTTTTATTTCTGCCGAATCTGCATATTTTCTGGCGACACTTACATTGCTGCTTTTTTCGAGCGTATTTTGTGTGTGTTGATCATGAGTAGTATTCTGAAAGAAAGCAAAACAGCAATTACTGATACTGCACGAACTGCGACCTTCACTCTATTAATTTATGGTGTAGAAGTTGGTTGAGATTTGTGGTTCCCCAATCAGGCAAGCAAGCCACTACCTTTACTACTTCTTGATATGGAGACCAGAATTTGTTTATACAACTCATAACTATGTAAACAATTCTGGCATACATAACATTGCCAAACCAAGATGCAGAAAAGTAATGCGCAACTTTGGTGTTGTGCCAGTGTGCGATAAATATCCTTCATTGAAGCAAAGGAACTTTGTTACGATGGACATTAAGTCAATAGAAAAGTCATAATATGGCCAACACCCCGCTTAAACACGATGACTTCTCTTTCTTACGGCTGCTCTTTAACAGTTTCTTTTGTTTTCAAACACAGCCTGGCGACACTTCGCCTGTTCCCGAAGCTGTTCACTTCGCCATGTAATGGCATCAGTTTTTTATTCTCGATGTATGTTTATAATTAAAAATGATTTTAACCTCTTTCTCATCACTTTGCAAGACTGAGCTCGTTCTTTTCTTCAGGCCCGTAACTGTTAGCACAAAAAGTATAAGCCTTTTCTGAAATATTTCAAATGATCAAATAAACTCTATGCGCATTTGTAATGTGTTTTGGAGAGTGAGTCGCTATTTACAATTCGACTAACGGACTCACGGTTAAATTCCCTTATTATCATCCCTTTGAGATTAACGAAGATAGGAATTAGTGCAAATGGCTAACCATCATGTGTGAAGACAACTGTTTCTCAAAAAAAACTGTTTATCTTCGTTTGCCTCAAGCTGAATCTGTTTCAAACAAAATATTACTAACAATTTGCATGGTTCGTCAGCGGGTAAGCAGAGCCAAGACCGATATAAACCCTTAGCTGATTACGCGCATTTGTAACCAACACTTGTTGCTACTAATTTAGTTAACAGTAACATTTAATCGAAACCGGCTAAGCACCAAGTATTAATTTAGTAAAATATTAACAAAAAAACAAATCAGTGATCTTTGCTTAGAGAAGCTAAATACATAAAAAATAAATAAGAATAAATTGAAAATAAGCTAGATAAGCAACTTGTTGACTTAACCTTAAACAAAATAATAATTTAATTTTAATCCCATCAATACACAGGCTTCTTCACGAATCTGCTGTCAAAAATTCTTTGAAGTACATCCTATTTCTTTGGGCTGCTGTTAGCTTCAAAGAGCTCGCTGCAGAGCATTTCAGCTATCCTCATTGTAATGTAAGCTACTATCAAACAAAAAACTTCTATATCAATTCAAAATATTGTTCAACAATTTATTGTGAGCTGAAAATTTACGCTGCAATACGAGATATATCTTAAAATACTATCTATATTCTTTGATGCAATGTCTCTAAAAAACAAGGAACACTGTATAACCGACAAAAATGTGAAGTGAACAATAATAAATGGCACAACGGAAACTATTAAGCTATTGTAAATAATCAACTTCGTGCTGTTAAATATTCTTATCGGCGACAAGATATCGGAGGTGCATGACACTGTGATGGCATTCTCGGCTATATTGTACCAGAAACACTTTAGCATTTCGTACCCGAACACGCAGCAATGTTTACAGTGATGACGTGTTCGAAGATAACGAGCGTTCAAAATTCTCGTTAGCATTTAAAATGAGGTACCGCAACAATTAACTGAAAATGACCATCGCTCTACATTTGAGAGATGATATTAAACCAAGTACATATAAATCGTCTGTGGAATATTCTTGTATTAGATCTTATTGTTAAGCTCAGACTCAGAAAATATGATTTACAATTTAACTCAAATGCAATACAGCTATATTAATAGTATTGAGTAAATATTTTAAATGACCATCCATTACAAAAAGAAACCAGTAAGAATTCCGTTTGATAACATTTGTGTGTTCTCGAAATTTTCATTTCACACGAGGGCTATGCCCTTCATTACATTTTCGTATTTCTCGCAACGACCGCACAATCACATAGTGATCGGAAAAAAATATATTAACAATT
>JALBCR010003323.1:0-76470 GCA_030710515.1 Abscondita cerata
AAAAAAAAAAAAAAAATCAGTGTCTTCGTTCAGTTACGTATTGCTAGGTAGGTCAGCACGTGTTAGTTAGACTGAGTTATCCGACAAACGATAGGAAAAGCAAGAAATTGTTGCAAAGTAGTGGACCGTATGAAAATAAAAAGTGTTAGATTTAGAACTGATTGTGTACAGGACTACCGAGTCGATCCAAAAGTCCTACGAGGTGTTGTTTCAATAGACAAAATACAACCATTCGATGTTCTGTTAGAACCTGATATTTCTGGAGATGATAGCGACACTGGGAGACAAAACGTGTCTGGTCCGTCGCAAACAAAATAAACGAAAACGAATCATTTAAACGAAGGTACCTACACATATAAACGTAAGTAAACGCATGGGCGGATCATGTCGCCAAGAAATACGTTATTTAAAAGTTATACGAAATTTTATAAGTAATGGTTATACGATTTACGAACGACCATAAGTACTCGTACGAAATGAATACGTTGTCTATACGCAGGTAAAGAAGTTTTATATACGATTAACTTCTTCACCTATATTATAAGTTAAACGTTATAAGGTAAAGAGTTTTATTTATATAAGGGGGCTCCAAGTAATATCCACACTCTATTCTAGAAGCATACCTGGAAAAAAAAACTTTAGAAGCCAAGAAGTGTACAACATACATTTCGAAAAGGTCTATCGCAGAATAGGAATGTTTACAAAAAAAAAAAACGAAGCTTTACCGCAGAACTCACACATGGCCCCCTGACATACTAATAAACGTCAAATACGAATGGAATAGTATGGATATGTTGTAAAAATCATAAACAAATGTGTAAAATGAAATATTTTTATAAATATTCTAAGATTTAGAAAATCTATTTAGGCTAACCTCCTTTTTCGCTTGATAGATTATGCCCAAAATCTAAAAGAGATCTGCACTATTAAGCATATAGAACCTCATATCAAAGTTTTATAAAATATATGTACGATAGTTTCCCTGACATTGTATTTATAAGATGTGAAGTAAAACCGTTGGAAATACCTGTGATAAAAGTCCAAAAACAGTCTTAAAATTAATGTGAATACATTTCAAACAACACGCAATTTCTTGTTATTCAGAAAACTTACAAAAGTATAGGTATTCATTAAAATACCTAGAACACTTTCTCAGATAATGCAAAGTTTAGGTTAGAATTCGATGTATCTAAGAAAGTAGGGATTCATTTCTGTCAAATTTAGGTTATATTATGTGCCGTTTGAATCTCAGACTACAGCAAGTAACGTGCATCTTTGTTTTGAAGTCGCCATGATAGAAAGAGAAGTGCAAGGGCAGAGCTATCACTGTCAAGTGACGCGTGGAAAAATAACAAAAACTACTTATATAATGAATATAAAAACGTTAAATTCATGTTCCGGCCTGTCACTGTTAACCTAAAATACATGTCAACTGTCACTGTTAACCTATAAAATACATGACACAACTCGTCACGTGATATTTTTAGTGTCGTCCTTCAGTGCTCTCTTTCCAGTATTCCGCCTTCATCTTTCGGTATAAAACGAATTAATATAGTGTTACTCGTCAGGTACTTATATAGTCTGAGGTTTTAATGCACAATCCACGCCACCACGCATTATTTTACTGTAACTGTAAAAAGGGTAAATAAATTCAATTTCACGCCTTTCCAGCCCAGTTTTTATTTGAACTTGATATACCTCATTATTCAGGTTACGTTTAGTTTGGGAGTTTGTCACTAGCAAACAATCTAAAGTTAAAAACCTTTTAAAAAACCTAAACTGCACATGGGTCGATAAAGTACTGACGTCATCGCTCAGGTTGCGTTTATAGTCTCTTGAAATTCATTAATGTTATTTTGCACATATTTTGCGTAAAACATTATTTGATGGGTTTGAATATTATGACGTGATTCTATATCGTAAATACCTTGTGTTTTCATTATAATTAGAAAATAGTGAACATACGGATTCCCTGAATTCGGCCGAGAGCAGGAGCAAGAGATAGTAACACCCGTTATTAAACTGCAATTTGATTTCTAAAAGTTCATTTACTATCTTTATCAAAAACTGGGTTTCTTTCGATTTCCAGAAATAAACGAAATATTTCAATTGATTTGTATGCTGTTTCACTACGTCTAATGTGAAAAAAAAGAGATTTTCTAACAATTTTTTAACAAAGATGATTACATCATTTATTACCTTTAATAAGTGTAGTATTTTGGGTCTACCAAACATCCGTTATAGTGCATTTTCTTGAGAAAGGGGTTCAAAATAATGGCTCAACATCAATATTAGGTTTGGACAATTTTTTCGTGTTTAGGGTAACGGTGGAAGCAGTTGGTATTCCAAAAAAAAAAATTAATAAAAAAATTGTGAGTTGTAGAGAGCATATGGCATCCTGAAACGAAAACTTCATTGCACTAGAGATTTTGAAACCTACAGGTTTTACTTAGTCTTTGAAAATACTTCTTTATTATCAAAAGACGTGTTTATTAAAAAGTAGTAGTCCGTAATATTTATTGTGCTGATCCGCAATATGGTTATGCAAGGTGTTAATTACCGACAAGATACTTTTCCATGTAAAATAATACTTAAATGCATATTGAGGTAATCTCCAAATTGACAACTGATGATTAACAGTTAAAAAATTACATTTAAATACACTTGAAAGACAACTAGACAAAAATTATTAATTTACAGCCTGCATAAAGCAAAAAAATCAAAATATTTCTCGTAAAACAATCAAAAAAGCACTACGATAATATAAAAGAGACAGTATTTTACTAACTTTCTTAAACATTATCGCATTAACATTATATTGAAAAAATGGTCACAACGTACAAAAATAAAAATAAATTATACTTTAACAATAAAATTGCCAACAAAACTAAGGACTAGATGGATCTGATACAGTACCCCAAAACAGCACCGCCGAGTGCTTTCATGTCGCACCATAAACGAGAAAGGTCTATTTAGAATAAATAATTTACTACCCCTATGTACTCCAGAATGCTAGCAGAAACAGCCGCAGCCTCAGTTCCTTTTCATCGACTGACAAATGCACTTGTTGAATAATATTCGAAACCTTCAGTTTAGCATCCTCCACCGCTTCATTCAAATCAACGTCGATTTTACCCAAAGAAGCTAGATTGTTGAACATCTTGATCAGCTCCTCCAGAATGTCTGAAAGAATCTTTATTACTGCCCTCATCCGTCATCTTCCTAGCAATTTTATTAAAGAATCTGTACCTTTCTAAAGGATCTAAGATGCTTAAACTATTTGCGAGTTTTAATTTAGGAATTTTAACCGTTACCGATGACGCTTTCATTTCCGGAAAGTAACTCGAGAAAGTCCTTTATAGTTAATCTTTCGGAAAACTTTTTAATATTGTGTTCTTCGCCGTTGTTCACGTGGGGAAGAATAAAATACATCGCTACTTCATTGTTGGTGTACGGAAGCCTTATCGCAGTACATTTCAACCTATCACTATTAACATACATAATGTCTGTCAGAGTGTCTTGCATGTATTCAACTTTAACAGTCTTGGTTTCCGTAGAACTAAAACTATCCCATACGTTCCTTTCAAAACTGAACGGATTTTCCCATTGCGCTAAAATAAATCGCGTTCGTGAAAATAGCAGCCGTCGAGGGTGGCAACGGTGCAGAAATAATTGATTTAATCACACCTCTGGTTTGTTCATTCGCCCAGTCGTTAATAATCTGTTTAGATTTAACCGGATCGGTACTAAAATTCAAGGTTGAATCTCAGTTTGGTAAATTTCCAAATTATGTTCGAAGTTTTCCTTCAATCGAAAATTTGAATTGATAAATAACCCATTGCTGCAATTCAGAGTGAACGACTTCGAAACAAGTTTAGTCTCAAACTCCTCACCAAGTTTCCCATTTGCGAATGAAACTTTGCGTATGGTAAGAAGAACGTCGTGTTCTTTTTACTGCCGTGGTAGTAAATTAACGAGTGGTGCGAGCTTTCAGCTTTCGGTAACGATAGTAAGTTGTACAATTCATGTCGCAGTTCTTTATCGGCGCCAAGCATAAGTTGCGAAATTAAAAGCGAAACGCTAAGGGGCGAAACTAAAAAGTTTTGAGGTCCGTCTTTGTTCGAGTCCGTTAAGAGTGTTTGTAGCCGAACTCCGACGCTGAATATCGCTTCTAAAGCGTCTCCAAATTGGCTTTGGCGGGGTATAGCATTTTGGAACGTACTCGATATGCTTAAGAAGAGGATTAGAAGAGATGCTGCTGTTGTAGGATGAACCATGTTGGAATCTGAAAATACACAATAATTTACATTAATGTAATGTAAGAAATAAAATATATCACGTTCACGATAAACGTAACAAGATTCTAATAGGGCTTCAGTACGAAAAAATTAGATGCCTCAATTTTTTTTTAATCCATATATTTTGGTGTTTTAAAGCAAAATATCAAAAATCGAGAACGAGATCAGTGTCGTGTCATTAATTTATTCAAGGTCAAAGATCACAAAACAGTTTTTCGCGAATATCTCGCTTTCTATGGCTCGGAGACCAATTGAGGTTATCATGAAAATGAAAGATAATTATAAAGTTTCTATAAAAAGATATCTCCATTTTTACGTACAACGAATAATTAAGCCGCAAATGCGCACCGAAGTTTATCTTTCATTTCATAATAACCTCAATTGGTCCCAGCATAACGACTGACCTTGAATAATTAATGACACAGACTCTCGTTCTCGATTCACTTCTGTTTAAAACACCAAAATAAATCAATTAAAAAATTGACGAATCTAATTTTTTTCGTACTAAATCTAAAAGTTCTTCGTCATTGAATTTATTACAACTTTTTATTTATCAGCATATTATTTATCAGCATTTAATAAGTTGATACTACGACGTAAACTATAAGGAGAAACCGATTGAGGAAGAAAAATTGTTATTCGAAGATAATAAAATTGTTTTCCGCGATAAAATTTGCATAACTTTATTTTTAAATTGACTTCCAAACCGCAGTTGCTATTAGACAAAACATTAAGTTAAGGTGCGGGCTTCATTAGAAACAAGACTATGCAAAATAAAAAGAATTTTTAATTAAATGATTCTCATCAAGTTGGCAATTACGTGAATAAAATAATAACGATAAACGACAGAGAACACAATTACAACTAGTGATAATATCATAACAGAACGATGATAAATAACTGACAAATGATGACATTAGCATAAATTAATTATCTATCAGTTTAAAACGGCAAATTTGCATTTTAAAAATTTTCCAACACAACAACACTCACCTGATGAGACGATCATTTATAGAAACCCTGTATATTAATCTAAATAGCTACCTATCATCTCTTGACAGTTCTAATATAGACGGAAAAAATGGGTTTGCGAAGATTGACCTGATTAATAATTGAGCTGTTCAAGATGACGTCAAACAAGAAGTTGTTTGTGAATGATGCCTTTATTTGGTAAGTAGCAAATTACCATGGAAAAAATAGGATGTTCTAAAGATAACGAAAACGGGTGTTTTTTGTATTTAATTATTTTCACTTTTATCTTAGGGGTACTTTAATCAAAAAACTTGTAAAACTACAGCAAATGTCTACAATTTTTAATTTAAAATGAGATGGTCCGTATTTTTTAACATTTTTTATTCAGAATGTGGTAAGTTTTATTATTCTGTATGTATGTATAACGGAATTTTTCAAATTGATTTTCCCCTAAACGTCTGAATAATTTGAAATTTTGTATACCTATTAAGAACCGATAACAATTTCCCTTAAAACAAAAACATCTTCCGGGATGGGACCGTGTCAGAAATGGTAACCGTAGTTGCCAACGTTTCGCCACCTACCGAAAGAAGTGTCATCAGAGCAAAAAACTTCAAACAAACAAACGAGAGTTTAAGATAAATTAATAAAAGTTAGGTAAATCAACTTGTCACCAAGCCAGATTCTAGACTGAAAGCAGCCCTATTATTGTCACCTCTTTTTGGTGAAAAAATGTTTTTTATACGCGCGAATGATTTTGGTTCATAAAGCTCTTTTGAATTGGATTAGACTATAGTTTTAAAGTATTTCATTTACATTTGCAATGCACGTGTTCATGGTCATATCTGTCGGGATGTTGTTTTTGTCATTTGATATATTTCTAGAGAAAATGTTAGAGACGCGTCGTCATTTTTATAATTTGTAGTTTCCTTAGAGAAGGCCTTCTTAAAAGCTGCATGTAGTAACTAAAGAACTAAATCATTCATATGTCTGCAGCTATAGTCTAGACTTTAGAATTTTTCTTAGTTCTTAGTACAGTAGAATAGTTTAGTTCTTTGGTTATACATACAGCTCCTATAGAAGGCTTTCTATGTAAGGAAACTACTACAAATAAAAGTTATAAGAGGAGCAAGCAATAATTTCCAATGATTTCTTTGTAATGTTCTTTGTGTAGGAAATGTTAAGAGGGGAGACTCCCTTACCTAATGATTGTTAATAGTTTTCAGTTTTTAAGTAGACTCACGACGAGTGACATGTAGCTAATAGTGTGATTAATGTTGTTTAATTAAAATTAAAACAACCGCCTAAGTACCGTTAAACGCCGAAAATGCAAGTTTAAAAGCTTTTAGAATTTTTTTTTTTTTTTTTCGAGGGCGCGAGTGAAAATTACGTTTGATGTGTATCCACAAAAGGACCTCGTTTGTGGCCGTGAAAGAGAATAACGTTTGATTAAGGTTGAATCAAAATAACCGCCCTGCGGATGGTGAACAATCTCTTGTGCACACGAAATTTTAAATTAAGAAACATGCGAGTTATGGGCATGTTATACGAGACTTTTGATTAAAATCAATGGTTCTGGTAGATGATTTTGGAAATAAATGGTTCAGAGTGGATTATTCTGCAATAAATGGATCATCTTTCGCATTTTGGATTAGAGAAAAGGCATAAGTACTCTTTTACTTCGAAACTTCGTGCTTTGGGTGTGAGTTGGCGTTTGGTGAAATAAATTAAACCGCGTTTAGGGTACGTCTTTGGTTTTTTCTTATGTTTGGTTTTATTTTAAATTAGTGTTAGCGTTACCAGGGCAGGTTACGTTTGAGTCGATGTCACAGTAAAAATTACGTATTTGACTAGGCCACAGACTCGTTTCGTTGATTTACCCACACAATGTAATAGTTTTAGGAGCGCGGTTAAATATCTGTTTCTTCGCACGGTAACCGGGTAGCTTATCGTTTGCATGTTTGTCTGTTGTTTGTTTTTTTTGTATTAAGCGACGAAATACGTCATAGAATTAGGACACCGTGTTAAAGCCGCGTACATTTTTTACACTTAATAGAGAACCGTTAGTATTGATTATTCTCTTTTATTATCTCAGTGTTTGCATTTCTCCCTTTTCTTTAGTGAACATTTGTCTCCAACAATTAAAAGATTAGGGTGGCGCCACAATAACACCGACTGTGACCTAATGTAAGGACCTTAGTCTTCTAAAGGTAAGTGAGAGACAAATCCTAACTCACCCCTCGCCGTTAGCTAGCCGGGCACATTCGTTTGTTACAAATTTGATTTTCAAATTTGGTGGCGTAACATTATATATAGATCGCATAAAGAATGATTTAGTCGGATCACTTTGGTATTTACCTACAATTTGAAGACTCAGTCGCAATTATGAACTCATAGGTGATGACATCAAAATAATAACAATATTTTATCCCTGAACATGTCCGAGTACCCCCGCACTGCCTCTCCAAGCCCAAAGAATAGGGATGAGAAAAAGTAATCCCCGGGAATAAACAGATAGTTACCATGATACTAATAACTTAGAGATACATGCTCAATTGGCAAATTTCGCACTGATACACACAGACGCTATTGTAAAAGTATGATCAGATGATTATAATTCAGTTAGATATTTTAACTGTATGTTTAATTATAAAGATTCACATTTTAATTTTACCCGCATTTTATAATCCGTTTAAAATATGTCGATCTGCGCCGGCCAGATAGCACCGTTACAAAGCGCCGTTAAGGGCTGCATTTTTGTCGAGGAATCCAGAGGAAAGTTTTGGCATCTGGTCTCCGACTGTTAGAGTGTCGACAACGACATTTTCTTGCTACGTATTATTTTGGGTCTGTATAAAACTTGTACCTGTAATTGACTTTGAAACCAAATTTAATAATTTCCGTCTATTTTTGTAATTATTGCGAACCTCATGTTTTGTTGTGTCATTGGGATTGAAAGCCATCTAACGCTAGCATTTTCCACATTCCTTTCATTAATTACGCCATTTCAACAATTTAAAGATGCACGCTTTTGATTGTAACTTATAAGGTATTTAAAAAATTATTATCACGGCCTCGTGTTTTTGGTTTCAATTTTTATTTTAAGTGCGATGGTGACCTAACATTCGGATTGCATTTTTATGTACAAATAATATTATTATAATCATTAATATCTTTGGCGTTATTAGAATCTGTTTTATGTTATGTACACAGCGTTCGATTTCACGTTCTAAATAATTTAGCCACGTGTCGTTGATTGGCGCTTTTCTTTATTTGGTTCCTATACAATTAAGAGAATGTAAGATGCTTGATTTTGATCTTTTAATTTAACATACATGTTTAAAGCGGGTCTATTTATAAAAATATGATTCAGAATGAAGCAATATACCAGGGTGTGAAAGAGCCTTGTTACGATATAATATTTTCTGTTGGAAAGGTCGAAAAAGGATGTTTCATGGTCAGATTTATTTCTATTTATTTTAATATCTTTATTTTATTGTGTATATGTGAAAATTGCAAAACTTAATATTGACTAAATGGACTGCTATGGCCATCTCAAAATTGACGCAATCTCAAAATCCAACTGAATAGGCAGGTAGAACGCTTTGCGACCGGTGAAACTTCGCTCGTTACCCAGGGTGTTATACACAGTTAACTAATTTTCTTCAGTTTTAATTGAAAGCATGTATAAATGAACTGAATTGCTGTATTCTGAATCGGAACATTTTGCATCTACATTCTAATAATGGTGGTTGTTCAGGTTTTAACTATAAACTGATATACGGTTTAACAAGATACATATATTGTATTGTCTTTATAATAATAATAATAATAATAATTGCCTACAATGAATGTTAATTATTTCAAAACATACTTTGGTTATGTTGTGTTTGTTTAATTGTTAAAAGGCGGAACCTGAGGTTTCTCTTACCCTTCGTTCCTCAGACAGCCTAGGCAAGGGGTACCTTTTGGTTTTATTTTAAATATTTACACAATTTTGTCAAAATTGATCATTTTATTTAAAACGAATTAACGTTCAATATATAATTTACGTTATCACCATACTTGTGTTTTATTTCATTGCGCTTATTACTACATTTTCACTGCACTCTAGCGGTTGTTCGCTTCGAGTTTAGTACTATTCATATCTTGCTTTTTACAAGTGCCTAGGTTACGTTTGTTACATTAAAATTTTGAATGAATTAAAAAAGTATCATTAATCAAGTTGGTACTACTATACAACATGCTTTCGTCAACAACGCACTTACACTGCTCATTTAGACATATGTCATTTAGGACACCGTTTATTACAAGTTTGTAAGCACGCATTAATTTGTGTCAACCATATAAAATACGCAAAATATTTGAAACTTAATAAAACCATATTACATGATATTTTATTGTTCAAAAAATTTGCATATGTAAGTACATTTTATTATTAATAATAATAGACACTAATTCACATTGTAACACGTTCTAAAATACGGCACAATTTTGAATAAAAACACAACCTTTAGACACAAACAACTTCACTTGTAAGCTTTTTGTGCATTTACACTAATATTAAGTAATAATAATTAATGTAGTAAACAACAGGGTTACCACGTTTCAGTAATGCAGATGTCCACCTGTGACTTGAGTAAAACAAAATATCCCAATTTTAAAACAAAACAAGTAAAGATATGATATAACAAATCTATTTAAAAATTAGAGAAAAAGCAAAATTTAAATTTCAAGCTGGGTCATGGAATGCCGTTCGCAAGATGGAGTACAATGTACGCGTGAGTATATCTCTAAGTTATTAGTATTATGTATAGTTACCAATGCGTTTGGAAATCGTGGGAACTTATTACCACTCCTCGGATTCAAAAACAAAATTACTCAGGCAAGTAAACCACAGAACGTATACTAAATTAGTTACTTATTACTTTTCCTCGAGGATTCTGGAGAATATTCCATAAAAATGAGAATAAGTAGAAGACAAAAACCACGCAACTAAAACATACAGCCTATGCGACTAGATAACACCCCAGAGATTGGATCATGAGTTTCACCTCAAAAATAGAACTCTCAAAATTTAAAGGGCAAGCTACAACAGCCTCAAACCAAAACACCACGTCGTTGATGCGCACATTCACAGAGTAAGCAGAGACCTCGTCACCCAAAACATAAAAGGTATTTATCTCTCAAAACAAGCGTGCAGGTCTATGCCCTACCAGTGAGATAATAGAACGAAATAATAACAGAAATTGCCGGTCTACGTTAGCAGGAAGGATTGTTGGGTATAAATAAACATTTTAAAATGCACCTCAAATTCAACCAAATCCAAAGAACCTGGTGAACGACATCTGACTTGACCTCATGAACTGCTGGCTTAAAGAAAATTGTACGCAAAGAAAAACCAAGAAATAGCAGATAATCGTAGATACGAAAAACCGCATGAACAAATGTTAAAAAAGGTAATAGATATGAATGTAAGTTGGCCTAATGATCTCAAGTTGAATTCCTGCAGACACAGAACAAAACTAAAAGCATGACACGAGACCTTGATTGAAAACATCTCAAAGTTTTTCGAATAGTCGTTGTTGCAACTACGATGCGACCGCCCATTATGAAAAATTCCTGACTGCAACATTCTTCTTCTCTTGATTCTGAATTAGCTGAACACGTTAAAGAGTCACACTGACGAGTTTTAGGAGAGATTCCATTTTTCGAAACATGTTTATGTGTCCCTTTAATGACACCAACTAGACTTGGAAAAAAATAGCGGCCTCAATATTTCATAGCCGTAACCAGGATTGTGACTGAAAACTGAAGCTCATTCTTTTTACTTATAAGAAATCAGTCATTATTTGATTACAGATGTCGATTCAGTAATATTCATATACTATACGTACAGTGACAAATTTTCCACAAAAACTAAATATTTATAAAAAATGCAAATACAAAAAATCAGTTTACTAATTATGTACTAATATTTTGAAATGGCACACCCAGCCTATTTCATAAGCACAAACATTGTTATGTGGCGAATGTGCTTAATTACAAATGCAACAATACGTCTTTCCAAGGTCAACCTTTGCAACCTGCTAATGTGCACAGTATTTACTCGGGCAAACTATACATTGTCTAAATTGATTTGACGTTGTACAAATTACATAATTTAGAACTATATTGCCACATTTACTGATATCTTCACGCCCAGTATAACGCCTTCGTACCGCAATCGTGACCCCGATATGATCCAATTATAATCAAGATCAACATAATCAAGATCAACAAGAGCAATATTTTACAATTTAACTTTCCTTTTTCTTATAAAATCGACCAAAATTTGGCACAACAATCAATAATATGTTCACCACAAGTATAACGTATTATAATAACACAGCCCTGCAAATTTGGGCCTTTTTGTGCAAATAAGATGGCTCAGGTGTTTGCGAAGGCATTTTGCGCCCTGAACACAAATCTAGGTTCAAAAACTCCATCACTTCAGGTTTTGCTTGAGAAAAGAAGGGGGTTTAGAAATCCTAAAAATAGTTTTTTACCATATTGAAAAATTATGAGGTAAACAATGACTTGCTAGAACCATCGCTATTGTCGAAATTGACCAGTCTTTGCTCTTTAAATGAGGCCAAAGTCAAATTGTTGCATGCACCCTTACTTGCAGCAGAGTGGGTTTATGTCAAGGGTGCAAGAAAAAAAAACACATTACGTAGGTCCTTAAAATTAAATGAGACTTACTTGAAATTGTTACTCAGGGGTCACAGGGTCGGTGATTGCAGATCTTCATTCAAATCTAAAAACACAGCTTGCTTGAAACGCAGTAGTGGAAAATTATCTACGTTCCAATTGATTTCCTTTAATTTTATATATATATATATATATATAGCTTATATATATATATATATATATATAATGCTATTATTTTTTCATATAATATATGTTTTTAATAAAAATCTTTGGGGTTTAATCACGTGTAATAAATATTAAAAATTACAACGTTTCGCCACGCTAACACGCAGCTTTTTCAAGTGGGTAATAAATAACAATCTTAGTTTCTATGCGATTTTGACCTTGAACGTGTCGCTGGACCAGAGTAACCAATAGCATTACGTATCGGTATCATGGTAATGTTGTTTGCATATTTTGTTGTTCTATTTGTTGGATATTTGGGGTTTTTGGATCCTGAGGTAAAGTTAATAACGGTTTCCAAGTGTTAGGTAAACCTTTTCCATCATCTCGTTTATTAATGCAACTAGGACGTCTTTCTATCTCGATTTGTTCTCTAATGAGGCGGTTACATAAATATTTTTCTCTTCCTAGCATTCTTGTATTTTCAAAATCGATTTTATGTCCTGTTTGGTGATGATGTTCAGCTAGAGAATAAGTTAAACATCCTTTTCGGACTGCTATTTGTGTTCTTCTCTTCTCGCAGAAATACGTCGATTGGTTTGTCCAACTTAAGAATGTTACATCCTCCGCAAGGAATTTCGTAAATGCCTTGATCTTCTAAAGGATTAATATCTTTGGGGAAACGGAGGAAAGACTTAACTTTATTAACAGGTACAGAAACTACTCGTATGTTGTGTTTCTTTAGAATGTTACTTATCTTCTCTGTAGTACCTTTGAAGTACGGGATTGATACAGTAAACGTACTCTTATCGTTAACTTCGTCGTCACTTCTTTGTTTCATCCTTTTTGCTTTCATAACATGATGACGTGAAAAACCATTTTGTTTAAAAGCTTGATTCAGAAGATTCATTTCTTCGTGTGTATGCTCGCTGTCTGTTAGTCTAGCAGATCTAATTAATAAGGTTTTAAAACAGAATTTAAAATGTTGTGGATGATGATGTGAATTAGCATGTAGGTATCTATTGGTATGAGTTTGTTTTCTATACACTGTATGTCCTAAACTTCCGTCTGGTTTCCTAATTAGTAACACGTCAAGAAAAGGTAGTTTTTCGTTAACTTCTACTTCGTTAGTAAATTTAATTTGTGGATGAATATTATTTAAATAATTTAAAAAGCTAGTAATGCTTCATTAACCATGTGGCCATATGGAGAAGATATCATCAACATATCGTAACCAAAGTTCTGGTTTGTTGAAGATTCTTGAATTGCATTTGTTTCAAAGTTATCCATAAATAAATTAGCAATTGCAGGTGAGATAGGTGATCCCATTGGTGCTCCTTTAGTTTGTTTATATTTCTTAAGTCGTATAAGAAGTATGTGTTGGTTAACAATGTTTAGTTAAATGACAACATCAGGTGTTTAACATATGTTTGTTTTGCTAGAATATTGAGATTTCTTCTATTGGAACTTTAGTAAACAAGGACTCAATCAAAGCTGACCATGATATCTGTAGGTTTTAATTTACGACCTCTAATAATATCTATAAAATGTGTTGAATTTTTAATATAAGAACTTGAGGATTCAACAAAAGGTTGTAATATTTTAGCAACATATCCAGCTAACTTTTGTGTAATAATGGATACCGAAGATTATAAATCAAAAATCGAAACATTGTTACAAGATCCTATTTACAAAATTATAAACTCTGATCCTACAACGTATCTCGAAAAACTACTAAAGCTGTAATTAAGGAATGTATACTGAGTAAGGAAATTCAAAAGAAAGTAATACCATGAGAAAAGTCTTCTAAATGTCAAAAATTTTATGGATTACCTAAAATTCATAAAATGGAGTACCACTTAGACCTATTGTTAGTAGTATAGATTCACCAACACAAAAGTTAGCTGGATATGTTGCTAAAATATTACAACCTTTTGTTGAATCCTCAAGTTCTTATATTAAAATTCAACACATTTTATAGATATTATTAGAGGTCGTAAATTAAAACCTACAGATATCATGGTCAGCTTTGACGTTGAGTCCTTGTTTACTAAAGTTCCAATAGAAGAAACTCTTAATATTCTAGCAAACAAACATATGTTAACACCTGATGTTGTTCGTTTAACTAAACATTGTTTAACCAACACATACTTCTTATACGACTCTAAGAAATATAAACAAACTAAAGGAGCACCAATGGGATCACCTATCTCACCTGCAATTGCTAATTTATTTATGGATAACTTTGAAACAAATGCAATTCAAGAATCTTCCAACAAACCAGAACTTTGGTTACGATATGTTGATGATATCTTCTCCATATGGCCACATGGTAATGAAGCATTACTAGCTTTTTAAATTATTTAAATAATATTCATCCACAAATTAAATTTACTACCGAAGTAGAAGTTAACGGAAAACTACCTTTTCTTGACGTGTTACTAATTAGGAAACCAGACGGAAGTTTAGGACATACAGTGTATAGAAAACAAACTCATACCAATAGATACCTACATGCTAATTCACATCATCATCCACAACATTTAAATTCTGTTTTAAAACCTTATTAATTAGATCTGCTAGACTAACAGACAGCGAGCATATACACGAAGAAATGAATCTTCTGAATCAAGCTTTTAAACAAAATGGTTTTTCACGTCATCATGTTATGAAAGCAAAAAGGATGAAACAAAGAAGTGACAACGAAGTTAACGATAAGAGTACGTTTACTGTATCAATCCCGTACTTCAAAGGTACTACAGAGAAGATAAGTAACATTCTAAAGAAACACAACATACGAGTAGTTTCTGTACCTGTTAATAAAGTTAAGTCTTTCCTCCGTTCCCCTAAAGATATTATTCCTTTAGAAGATCAAGGCATTTACGAAATTCCTTGCGGAGGATGTAACATCTCTTACGTTGGACAAACCAATCGACGTATTTCTGCGAGAAGAGAAGAACACAAACTAGCAGTCCGAAAAGGATGTTTAACTTATTCTCTAGCTGAACATCATCACCAAACAGGACATAAAATCGATTTTGAAAATACAAGAATGCTAGGAAGAGAAAATATTTATGTAACCGCCTCATTAGAGAACAAATCGAGATAGAAAGACGTCCTAGTTGCATTAATAAACGAGATGATGGAAAAGGTTTACCTAACACTTGGAAACCGTTATTAACTTTACCTCAGGATAGAAGATCCCCAAATATCCAACAAATAGAACAACAAAATATGCAAAACAACATTACCATGATACCGATACGTAATGCTATTGGTTACTCTGGTCCAGCGACACGTTCAAGGTCAAAATCGCATAGAAACTAAGATTGTTATTTATTAATTACTTGAAAAAGCTGCGTGTTAGCGTGGCGAAACGTTGTAATTTTTAATATTTATTACACGTGTTTAAACCCCAAAGATTTTTATTACAAATATATATATATATATATATATATATATATATATATATATTAACAACTTTGCCGACAGGTATGTAAAGCAGTTACATAGTCGATTCTTTAATAATTATAGCCAACCTAACAGTTGGCAAGTATAAAATTTCGAATCGCCTACAGTAAAGTACGTAAGAGAGTTTGTACAATAGCAAACATGTATGTATCGACTATGTAAACTGCTTTACACATTACCTGTCGGCAAATTTGCTAACATTTCATGTACGTGAACGCTTTCACGAGTCGACACTAGATATCGAAAAACTTATCGTTTAAATATTGCTGATCCCTCAGTAGGGCATATAGTCGACAGCGCGCGTTTGTACAATAGTGAACTTACACTCGAGTTCTCTCACTCCCGATGAGTCCCAAAGGACGAAACAGCTGTCGGGTGATTCTCAGTGTTTGTTTGCTATTGTACAACCTCTTGCGTACTTTACTGCAGGCGATTCGAAATTTTTATACTTGCCAACTATTAGGTTGGCTATAATATTGAAGAATCGACTATGTAAACTGCTTTACATACCTGTCGGCAAATTTGCTAACATTTACGTACGTGAACGCTTTCACGAGTCGACACTAGATGTCGAAAACTTATCGTTTAAATATTGTGATCCCTCAGTAGGGCATATAGTCGACAGCGCGCGTTTGTACAATAGTGAACTTACACTCGAGTTCTCTCACTCCCGATGAGTCCCAAAAGGACGAAACAGCTGTCAGGTGATTCTCAGTGTTTGTTTGCTATTGTACAACCTCTGCGTACTTTACTGCAGGCGATTCGAAATTTTTATACTTGCCAACTGTTAGGTTGGCTATAATTATTGAAGAATCGACTATGTAAACTGCTTTACATTACCTGTCGGCAAATTTGCTAACATATTTATATTTATTTATAAATATAGATATAAATCTATATAACTATATATGTATATATATATATATATATATATATATATATATATATATAAATTATTTACGCTTTAAGCAATCCAATATTAGTATTTATTTATTATTAATTACTAGTTTCAACTCAAAAAATTATTGTGAGTCATCTTGAGAATTAAAAAATATTTTTTATACAAACGTTAAATATGACAGTTGGTTTCTACATGGAAATTTAGAAAAACATAAATTGGTTGTTTGTAATAAAGGTTTTTTTTAAAAATATAAACTAGGTATGTAAAATGTTTGAATCTGAGAGTTAGAAAGTACATAAAAATTCTATTTTGATAATTTAATGTAAGATCGTCAAAATTTGTTTGATCATTGATTATTAAATTTGGATTTGTTGTTTTAATGTATATTATTTCTAATTTATCTAAAATTTGTCTATTATAATTAGTTTATTTTAAAAGAGATGTATGAGTGAATGATTTAAATGTTTATGTTTGTTTTGGATAATGTGTTTAGCGAAAGTTGTTTAATTGCATCTGAATTATAAGAATATTTTTCTGGTTGTTTAAGATATCTTAGATGTTCTTTTAAACGAATTGTAAAATTTCTTTTAGTTTTACCAATATATATTTCAATTACAAGAGTATATGCCGCTTGATTCAAGACTATTATTTATATTTAATTTTTGTGAAAAAATGTTAGCTAAATTGGTAGGGAGCTTTGAAGACAAATTTATAATCAGTTAATTTATTCAGATCTTTAATTATGTTAATAAATTCAGGAATAAAAGGAATTGAAATGTATTTATTTTTTGGTTTTCATTAATTGGAATTAATGTTGTTAGATTTTTTAAATTATGTACATAATTAAATTTATTAAAAATGTTTAAAATAATTTTGAATGGAAATTGGTTTAAATGAGCAATATGAAAAATTGTGTCTAATTCTTTTTTAAAATTTGTTTCTTGATAGAGGTATGTTGAATAAACGGTTGAAAAGAAAGTAGAACGCTTGATAGTTTTTGTGAAAATCATGATTTGAAAGGAATTGTGTTGAAGACTGTAGTTGTAGATTTTCTATAAATGTCAAAAATTAATAGGGTATTTAAATTCCCAAAAAAGGAGGGTAAATTTAGATACCTCCACATGGTGTACTCTGGAAAATATAGTATTATAGAATTCTATAGCTAAATGATCTTTAAGAAAAAATCAGGTTTAATATAAAAAAATTAATTTTTTATATCAGCTTTATCAAAGGCTGAAAGTTTATTATTAGTTTAAGTTATTTTGTGAAATGGTAAAAAATAGGTGTGATTTAAATATAGAAATACAGTTAAATATTAATTTTCTATAACCTTTCACATAACAATTTTCAAGTAAATCCGATTAATTTTTATAAACCTCTACCATATTGGATACGCCATTTTGAATTTTTAAATCTGAATGAAGATCTGTAATCAACCCAAAAACCCCTGATAACAATTTTAAGTAAGTCTGATTAATTTTTTATAGACCTCGACCGCCATATTGAATCCGCCATTTTTGAATTTTAAATCTGTGAAAGAAAGAGATATTTCCTGTAATCAGCAACCCCAGAGCCCTGAGTAACATTTTAAGTAAGTTTAGTGGTACAGGACCTCCGTAATGTGTTTTCTTTCTCTGCATTTTGACATAAACCCACCCCATTTGCTTTAAGGGTGCATGCAATCAATTTGGCTAAGCTCATTTTAAAGAACAAAGATCAATTGTCCAATTTTATGACAATAGAGATGGTAACCAATGAAAAATACCAAAAAAGAATCTGCACCAAAAACTTGACTCGGACACGTGTTTCAACAGCTAAGCTGTTATCATCAGCGATACCGATACTAAAAATAAAAACAACAGGAAGTTTATATATACTATCTGATTATCACGCATCATTCAACTTAATTGATTCTTAGATAAGCTCAGATAAGCTTAAATAATTCCGAAAATCCCTAATGGGCCGTTATCATCATAATTCATAAGCAAATTTCTGTTTTAAAAATTTCTAAACTTTCATAAGAATCAAGTTCGTTTTATTATCTACCCTCTTAATTAATTCAATGTCGCCTACTCTATGGCCATTTTCAAGCATATGCATGGCAACACTGGACCTATCTGTGCGATGATATTATTTGACATGAGCTACGTGCTCTTTAAAACGAGTTTAATAGGTCTCTTGGTTTGCCCTATATATGCTGGTTACAGTCTTTACAATTAATTTTATATGTTCGATTTATCACACATTTCTATTGGTCTTTCAGTTTGCCTAAAAGCGAGTTGTTATTACTAGTCACTGTTGATGTGGTAAATTTTGAAAATATTTTTTGAAGACCTTTTTGTGTATGTGGGATAATTTGGTAATGACATATTTCTTATCTATTTTGCTATTAATGGCTTAATGGTGTGGTTAAATAGACGCTGCAGTTAGTGTTCCTTTCCTTTCAATAGAGATGGTTCTAGCACGTCAGTTTTAGCTCTACAATTTTCAAAAATGGCCAAAAACGCTATTCGACCCTTTTCTCAAAAATACCTATTGTGATGGAAAGTTTTGAACCCAGATGTTAATGTTCAGGGCATAAAATGCCTTCGGAAACACCCATGCAGGGCTGTATGTAATTATTATATGTTCATTCAAGTAAAACATAGGCTATAAAACTATGTAAGCAACAACTAGTTCCAATTGAAAAAAATGTATTGGAAACCTCATAAAGTTTTGCCAACTTGACATAAAGTAACTTTAATTTACATTATTGTAACAGAAAATGTTTAATGTTATAATTTTAGCAATATTACTAGGTTTGACGTCATCCTATTCTTAACGTAAACAGACTTTAGTTACCTTTTCAATGTATTTAAATGTAATTTTTCTGTATCGCTCTCATATTGTTTAACTGACAGTTAAGCAGTTAATAAGTTATGCCAATTTTATTTTTATTTATTTTACATGAAAAAGTTTCCTGACAATCAATTAATTGACACCTTGTATTAACAATCCCTAAGGTACTAACGCCAACGCTAGCAATAAATAAAAAAGTTGAGACAGTAATTTTTCAAACTCACGGCAACCGCTGGAACAAATCATTCGAAACTGACACACATTCATCTTCAAAACTTACCACCACCGATAAGTGATTCAAACAACTCAACAAATGGATCCAAGATCCAGAAGGAGCACAAAAGAACCACCAGTTTAAGAAGACGAGTACACTTCCATCACGTTTGGAAAACAACAAATTTGGATCTCGCAACACGCAATGCTATCATGATAAATATTGTTAGTGAAAAAAGGTCACCAAAATTTATTGCACAAACACAAATAATAATTGACGCTAACGCTACAAATCGATTTTCGAAGTTTACAATATAATATATATACTTAATATACAGGAATGTCTCCAACCTCTCGGGTCAAAATTGAATATATGATAATTGACACCAAACTGAACATTCTTTTATAAGGAAACTATGGCCGGAAACGCATAGTTATTGCATAAACAATGTACATTCCATAGAGAAACATTACCGCAACATAAGAAAACAATATCAACACCTTACAGATCATAGCAATTATTCAAAATTGTAACCACCATCAGTCTCAAAGCAGACATGAGTCAAGCGCAGAAAATTGTGTCTAACTCTTTCAAATATTCCTGTAGTGTGTTATTCAACAAGACTGGCAGTTGTTTCATTGTTGTGCTAGCTAGCTAGCGCCTCCAATCGTAGTTATCATGAACTCCTGTCTCATGAAAATAAAAGTAGCTCACACGAACTATGAATTTCCGACTATTTGATTCCTTGCTTTGAAATGTACGTTTATTGAAATAGAACTATGCATTTCCGGCCATATAAGTTCCTTATGTTAAAATGCTCGGTTTGGTGTCGACTAGAATCCAAATTTAACCCTAGAGATTGGACCCTGTATATTAGGTTTATATATATTTTATTAAAAACATTGTACCAAATGCTCATTCAGATAATTTTCTACATAAATCGTTTCGATAGTTGCGAATTGATTGTCACCACGATGATTCATACGCTAGAACGGCATAGTGTCTTAACAGTTGACAGATTATGCTCAAAATCGTATTGGATCTGTGCTATTATAAATAAGACTCATATGCAAAGTTTCACAAAAATCGAATTCGTGGTTTCCTTGGTATCTTCTCCCAGCCTTCTGTCCACCAGACAAAATATTTTTCTTTCCTCCATTATAACGTACTAACTCTAATTCGTCGGAAAAGTGAAAAAAATTTCGGTTTGGAAACCGTCGCATAACTCCCCGATC
This sequence comes from Abscondita cerata, assembly GCA_030710515.1. Taxonomy (NCBI): domain Eukaryota; kingdom Metazoa; phylum Arthropoda; class Insecta; order Coleoptera; family Lampyridae; genus Abscondita; species Abscondita cerata. The sequence continues at coordinate 20,785 of JALBCR010003323.1, forward strand.
TTAGTTATAATTATAATTATAAGATAATGGTTTAATAACATTGCGTGCACACATTATGTGTAGGTTGCATTTTAATTTTACTTAATTTCAGGTAATTTAATGTAATTTATTTTTGTGACTATTTTGAATTTATTTATATTTCGCTCAAAATTACTTCCGATAATTAAATTAAATTTTAAATTAATGATGGGTATCTGTTCACCGCTGTGTGACCCTACCATCAGTGGGATCATAGTTTAGCTAGTAGAAGGCGTCATTTTAACAAACTGAACAACCGAAGTCATGCTGGTTCGAATCTAGTTGACGGCGAGAGATTATATCGAGCCAATTGAAAAAAGGCAAATCAAGATTACAACAACGTGATTATAAAATAAACAGTGATGTTTTATTGTAAATAACCAAATACCATATTACAACGTTGGTAATATGTTACAAAAAGCAGTTAAATTATCACAATCACTTTTTTAATGTATTAATTGTTAACATTTTTACCTTGACATAATTTGTTATATCAACGTTTAATAAAGGTTCAACTGCTTTAAATGGAAGCGTTACAATGTAACATTAGTGATGACAAAGTTTCCTTTATGTACCTAATGTTTTATGTATAGTGGAGAAGCTGAAAATTTGCGTATAAGGTTGTTCTAAAATAATGCTGTGGACCGGACGTAGCAATTCTGACATACCGGAAGTTGACTCTAACCTTATTTTAAATAGCATGTCATGTTTTTTATGCAATGATTCGAATTCTATCAGTTATTTTACTATATTTCTAAAATTAATATTTTTGAACTCGATGTTAAGAAAACGAAATTCAAATTTGAAAATAATTAATAACGACCCCTTTAGTAAATTCAATAACTAATGTGTGGATAAAATACAAATGTTTTAAATTATACAGGGTGTTAAAAAAGTCGAACTTCGACAATTTCAATGTTTTATTTATTTTAAATTTTCTATTTGTCTTCTTGCCCCACATCATAAAAAATAAAATTTTTTGCAACCGTTTTTTTCACTTTATCGAGAAACGATATCTGAGAAACTCGTGGTCCGATTTGTATGAAACTAGGTGTCATTTATAATACCTTAGATCTGATTACATTTAGTCCAAAAGGGCCCTTAACTATGTAGATTTTCATATTCTAGAAATATTTATGAAAATATTTGTAGAAACTCATCTATAATCATAGTGATGGTCACTGTAGGATCGCCACGGTCAAAACCCAAGGAGGGATAATCATGAGACCGTTGCAGCGTCTATATCCACTGGAAATTTCAGTGCTTGAAGATGCCCAAGTAATGAAGAAAAATGTTTCCGGTGTAATCGCAAAAAAGAAAAAAATCAGCCGGACTAATGATTACCAGGAGTGGACGTGTTGTCAAGAAGCCGAGAAAATATGTGGAGTGGAAACATTAAATATTTATTGTTGTTTGTTAGGATAGGCATGGTCAGAAAGAATTTTAACAGTAGAAATCAATAAAAACAAAGGAAAGAAAATGACGATAATAGTAGCGTATGGACCAAATGAAGATGAGAGAAAGGAAAATAAAGATAAGTTTTGGGAAGACTTAAACACCATCACCAAAAGCAGTGTAGGAGAAATTTACATCGCGGAGACTTTAACGCTAGAGTGGGAAAAAGAAAGGACAGAAACGTAGAAACAATTGGGAACTATGGGAAGATAAGCACAACAGTAATGGTACAAGATTGATAGACTATTGCTCGATAAATAATTTAATAATAGCTAACACTTTTTATAAACATAAAGAAATACATACATACACCAGACATTCGAAAGATGGAAAAGAAAATCAGTAATAGATTATATATTAGTTGAAAGAAACAACCGAAGAAATATCAAAATGTCAGAGTACGGCGAGGGCCAGAAATAGGAAGCGACCATTTTATGTTGGAAGCAATACTATGGAAAGAGAATAGCAAAACTACATACACTATGAAACAAATAAGAACTACTGAACATGAAACCATAAAATCATATAAATTGAGAGAAACACAGATAGTAAAAAATATCAAGAGATAACTGAATTAAATATGAAAATACAAAAGAAAAGTTGAACACAAAATGTTGAACAAACCTGGCAGACATTCAAACAAATTGTATTAGATGCAGCCAAAGAAGCATGTGGAACTAACAAAACAAATAGTAAGAAAAAACAAACAGAATGGTGGAACAACGAAATTGAACAGCAAGTAAAGTTTAAGAAGCGCAAATGGCGAGAGTATCTAAGTGATAGGAGTGATGAAAAGTATAATTTATATAAAGAAGAAAGGAGAAAAACGAAAGACATGATAAAAAAAGCAAAAGAAAAAGTTGGACAAAGTTTGGGGAAAAGATAGAAAGAAACAGTAAGGAAAATCAAAAACTGTTTTATAAAATATTAAAGACAATGAGGAAAGATAAAACAATACATAGCACAGTAATTAAAGATAAAAAGGGAGAAATAATAACAGAAGAACAGCCAATAATGAAAAGATGGAAGAATATTTTAACGAACTCTTAAATATAAAAAAGACGAAGAAGAGGAAAAAGGAACAAAATTAGAAGAGAAGGAATAACAGAAGTAATCAAGAGGAAGAAAAAGATGAACAAGGCCATAACAACACAGAAGAAGGAATAAAAATAGAGGAAGTAAATGACGCATTGAACACAATTAAAAATGGTAAGGCAGTGGGACGACGACAAAATATCAGGAGAAATGTTAAAGTATATGGGACAGGAGGAAGACGATTGTTATGGGAAGTATATAATAAAGCATGGAAGGAAGGACTGGGAGGCTGGTGTAATAGTACCCATTCATAAAACAGGAGATACAAAACTGTAACAACTATAGAGGAATAACACTATTAAGTACAGCATTAAAGGTATATGAAACAATATTAGAAAAAGAATAAGAAAAGACACAGATGCGACAATAACAGAAGCTCAAAGTGGATTCAGAAAGGAAGAAATGTACAAGACCATATATTTACACTAAAACAACTAATATACAAAACACTGATGTGTAAAACAAAAGCATACTTCGTTTATAAAGACCTGGAAAAGGCTAAGATAGAGTAATAAGAGAAATAATGTGGAAAATATTGGAAAGACGAAAAATAAATAATAAACTCATACGAGCAATAAAAAGCATATATAGTAAGACCTGGAATTATATAATTAAGAATAACTGGAAATCTACCATGTTTGAAACACAAGAAGGACTGAGACAAGGGGGATCGCTAAGTCCAGCTCTATTTATAATAATGATAGATGAAATAATTAAAGAGTGTGAAACACGAGTAAAAAAATTACAAGTAGGATACAGAAATCTAAAAATAGAGAAAATGTAGAGTGCGCGTTTGCGGATGATTTAGTAATAATGGCAGGAAATGAAGAAGAATTATAAAATAACTTAAGTATATGGACCGAAACACTGGAAAAGTATGGAATGCGAATAAATACGAACAAAACAAAAATAATGGTAATAACAAACGAACAACAGAAAATTAACATACAGATCAACGGACGAGATATTGAACAAGTACAAAAATATAAATATTTGGGAGTAATAATAGAAGAAAATGGAAAACAAGAAGAGGACATAAACAGAAGATTGGAAAAGACCTTAAAAATGTTTCACCTAATGAAAGATACATTTATAGGAAAAAAAGAGATCACTAAGAAAACAAAAATGACGATATTCAAAACAATATACAGACCAATACTAACATATGGATGTGAGTCGTGGGTTGTATCGAAGAGAATGCAAAGCAAAATACAGGCACTGAGGAAAGTAAAGGAAATAACTAAGATGGATAAAATTAGAAACCAAGAAATACGACAGGATTTAGAGACAAACGAATCATTGAAATTCATAGAACAGAAACAGCTAAACTGGTGGGGACACATGCAAAGAATGGACGAGAACAGAACTGTAAAGAGATTATGGAAATCAAGAATAATGGAAAAACGAAGAAGAGGAAGGCCGAAGGAAACATGGGATGGAGTAATAGGCAAATTAATAAAGAAACGGGGGAAAACAATGAAAGAAGCAGAAACCCTAGCAAAAGATAGAAAAAAAGTGGTCTAAGTTTGTGAGGGAGTGCAAAACGTGAACAAGGACAGATTAATCACGGAGAAGTTCATAATAAGTTCTGTTTATATTTAAATAAGTGTAAGATTTAATTTAATTTAATGTAACCATAGGAACCAAAAGAATTGTTTAATTTTTTTTATATTGTACAGTAGTTAGAATGTAATATCCGACGCGGAAAGGTATGAGGATGTATTTGATATATATATATATATATATATATATATTAGCAACTTGCCGACAGGTATGTAAAGCAGTTACATAGTCGATTCTTCAATAATTATAGCCAACCTAACAGTTGGCAAGTATAAAAATTTCAGAATCGCCTGCAGTAAAGTACGCAAGAGGTTGTACAATAGCAAACAAACACTGAGAATCACCCGACAGCTGTTTCGTCCTTTTGGGACTCATCGGGAGTTCATAATATTCATCCCCGTAGGCTACCGTTCCATTGCAAAAAATACGAAAATATGAAATTTATTGAACATCAAAATTTCTCTCTCAAAATCGGCACATGGGCATAAAATGTGATTAGCAAGTAGCATTTTTTGAAATTTTAACAAATTGACCTATTTTTAGGACATTTTTTTCCAAAATTACGAACTTGACAATTGACAGATGTTACCTGTCAACTTTGACTTAGCGCATTTTAAGTTATTTCAGAAGCAGAAGTGATTGCCTCCCCAAAGTTTTTTTTTAACTACAATAATAAAAAAAATTGCCATATGGTTCCAACTTTATGGCGGACACTGTATATATAGTTAGGATAGTAATTATTTAATTCAAAATTCTTGTAGTTTAAAGAATTAGTGGGAGAATTCAACATTCTGGGAAGTAAGCAGTAGGGATAAATTAAAAAAGTATTGTAGTTGTTAAAGATAGACGGATTTTAAAGTTTAATTGAACTTCTTTCAATTGTTTTGTTGATATCGTAAAAAAATATAATAAGTGTCACAATTTTTGTCGCAAAAAATGTCATTAAGAATTTTACACGAATAGTAAATGTTTTGTGTATATATAATAATACTTGATTAGTTCAAGTCCCTTCAAATCGGTCAGATTGTCGTGGGCTTAAACAATATTTCACACATTTTTCTTCAAATAAAAGTCGTTTTTTCTATAAACGCATCTTTTCCATCTTTTCGAGTTTGAATTACATTCTTAGGATGGGTTGAAGAGGTAGGTGAGCGCGCGACGCTCTTAAACAAGCACTATGACCGCTTAACTCGTCTGAAGGGTTATGCTTTGTTAAAACAGTTAATTTAGACGTATCCATATTGAACAAATTTTAATATTAGTAATAAATTAAATTTGTAGTAGTTTTATATTGCATTAAAATTGATGTAATAAAACATGATGTTTTATATTGAATTAGACACGGTTTAAAAATTATCTCTAAAAAAAATTAATTTTGAACATTATAACAGCAGCACCTCAATATAAAAGCCAAATTGCCATGTTATACAGTGTGAGTGTAAACTATGGAATAAAATTTATTAAATTTTTACCCTTATTTTTATGCAGTTTTCCTCGGACAGGTCAATTTTTTATTTTTAAATTCCCATCTTTTGGTATAAATTAACCCTTTCTATCTCTACCAGTAGCGGCGCAACAGAGAAAATTGCATAAAAATAAGGATACAAGTTTAATAAATTTTATTTCATACTTTACACTCACACTGTATATAAATTTTAAGTAGAATTCAATAACTTAGAAATTCCAAGGGGAATTCAATAAAGTTTAATACAATTTTCATAAGAATAGTATGAAAAAACCTATAAATAAAATATTTTAAAAAAAAACTTTCAGTTTCGATGAGGTAGTGGTAAATAACGTTTAAAAAAGTGCAAAAACCGGACACAGAGTTGAATGATCGTTATAACTAACGCTTCAAACTTTTTACAGGCTTTATATAGTAATTGCATTTCCATTAAAATAAATATTTCAATCTAAAAGAAAAACATTTTCTATTGACCTTAATGATAAACATTAACCTTTCTAATTTTTTCATGTAAAACTTTGAAACGCAGTTCGAATATTCAAAGATATTAAGTGCGGTATGTTTTAGAAAAAACTGATGAAAAACGCAGCAAAATAATAATAATAATAAAAGTACCTGTTGTTGGTGAAAACAATTATGATCACGAATACACAAACACAACCCAAATTCCTCAATTTTATTAAACTAAACCGCAAACGAGTTTATCGTAAATGTTACTTCTGTAAACAACTAACCACTTCTGACGTTCCTTCAATCGACTATAAACCCGCTCGACATTGCCGCTATTTGTAATATGAAATGTTGTGGAAAATCCAAATCTTTAGCTGATGCCAAAAACGTGATGCTCGCACGTTTGCATTTACCAAAGTACAAACAATTGCGATTAAAGGGGATCCCGATTGTTCAACGGTCCGGTACGACGAATTTGCAATAAAACTAATTCATAGGAAACTTCATTAACCATTTTGAAAACCCACAATCTACAAAACGCAATTTGCATAAATTGACCCCCACATTAAATTGTTTACAAATTAATTTTTGTATGGTCATCAAGTATGTAAAGCAAACAAATTATTGGGTAAAGTTGCTAATTTTGATCTCTACTAATAATTGAAATTCAAGTTCTTAGATAAACTAATAAATTAAATCAAATCTTACTTAGTTGCTTTAAAACTACACACCTAGTCTTTAGGAAAAAGTTTTTAAGTAAAAACCTGAGTTTACTAAAAACTTTTTTTATACCAATTCACTAAAACTACCAACTTCTAATCTAATTTGATTACTTTACATTACAAATTTTTTAAATAAAACGTGAGCAAAATTAAATTGGTTAACAATTTTCATTATAAGATGTACCTAGATTTTATAGAAAACTTCCAAAAGGATTAGTTGATATGATTTGAACCTTCAAAGTTTCATTGATTACTGAGTCAACAATTATATTAAAAACCTGAAGTAATTACAATAATTACTTTCAAGTATATTACCTTCGAATCACATCAATTAAAAATGACCTCGCCTTCTTCCTGTTCCAATTAGTGTAATTAAGTTCAGCCAAATTTTATACTAATAATATTGAAACCAAAAAAAAATATTTTCTGTTGAACGGTGAAATCATAATCAATTCCCACCGATAAATATTCTCCCATTTGCATCATACATTAAACATAAAAAATTTTAAATGTAGTAGATTTAACAAATAAATATAGTAAACAAGTACCGCGACGGTGTTTGAATTTTAATCTTTTCCATCCTGTTTCCAAAACTAGTTCCAAAAATTCTCCCATTAGTCGCAGTCGAATAATAGTCACAGCCAAAAAGTTTACACTCCATAGATCACCCCTCAAATAATACTTCTTTCGCCATGAGTATACTAAATTAGGACTAATGAAAATTCGAATTGAAAGTACAGAAAAATTTAGAAACTCACTAACATGATAAAGAAAAAGTATAAATAATAAATTGATTGCATAAATAGTACACACTTGACAAAGTATGAGTTTTTCTGATCCGATCAATTTATTTAAAAAATACATAATGTAAACATTGCTAACCTTAACTGACCAGAAATTCCATACTTACTTTAATGTCAATTGTGTTACACACTCGTTCAAGGTCATTAACACTAATAAATAATCCATAAATAGTACCTTTAGGAATAGGGAACGCAAACATTTAAACAACGATAGGGAAGTAAAAGAGAAAGTAATTGGATGGACGTTTTACCGATTGCGAAAAAAATATAATAATCCATAATACGAAGCAGTTCTGAAAATATAAGTATTTCTCTCTTGTACAAATTTTTTATAAAATATTGTACAATTCGGTATTTTCCAACTTTTTATAAGATGTGAAAGTGTACTTAATTCAAATACTGAAAAATTGGCGCCGTAACAAGACGTCTATCGTGACGTCAATTCTCGTATAAATAACATAATATGGATTGTTTGATTTGTATGCGATTGTTTTTTCAAGTAATAAATTAGTGGTGCTTTATATAAACAAACCACCATTTATATTTGATATATACGAGTATTGACGTCACGACTAATGGCACTGATTTTAGAAGATAGTGTTTCGGATATTTTTAAAATTAAAATTTTAATACTGAGCACATCATATATTTTTGTGATACTGGGCTTTCCTTTATGTTTATGACTTAACAATAAACTACAATTCTCTTAAATATAAATTTTATGAAAACAATTACTCTTGAATCTAAAACAAATCTCAGATTTCGTTAATTATTTTTAAAACAAAACTTGTGTTGAATTGAACTAGCAGTTCGAATTTAGATGCAACCACATTTTATAAGTGGAATAAAAAGGAAGAAGAAGTAAAAGTTGTAGAAAATATAAATTACAACGGTATTTATATGAATATTTGGTGGAAGATTATTAGGATAGAAGACATCCAATATAACCATAAGTTTTATAAACCAAACTTGTGCAATATTCAATTACAAAATTCTGTTTGAACAAAAAATCTAAAAATCATAAAACTCAACCTAGAATCCATTTCGTTTTAGAAAATATTGTAAGGAGAAGTTATAGGAAACGGCATTTGCAACATTTATCCCCCGTAATCGATATCCAAAAGTGTTAAACCAACTAGCGGTTGCAGGACCATCCAATTGACTACAAAAATTATGGTATATTTTTTAAATTTTCATTTCCGAGAAAAAACCAGTGGACCCAGAATAGTGTAATAATGGGACAATAACAATGTGAATTATCTAAAAGTATTAACAATCAATCGAATGAATTAATGAAGTGTCAATAATGTTCTTCCATTACGAGACACCTTTCTGTCGGTTTGCAATCTTTGTCTTCGTATGCCAATAATCTCGTTGTGATACTTGTTTCTATTGTAGATACCTACTATTGTAGTTACTCTTACTCTTACTCTTTCCCAAATTAAAGCAGTTTAGTCAAAAATGTTGATGTTGGTTTTAATGGCTATGTTTACACCGACAGTTTAGTACTCAAACCAAGGACTATTATGCGCACTTTATTTGAACCAATCGTTTTGTATTTTCGGTGTAAACACACAAGAACTAAATTAGTTCGGTACGTGTAGATCTAGTATCGAACCAGTTTGGTTCGAACATTTGAATCAAAGTATAGGTACTGTGTAAACACGTAGGATCGAATTAAATGTAAGCGGAAAGAAAAGTAAGGTTTAATTTCTCTTGGTGATCGTATATGTGGCGTGGTGGAAGTCTGAGATTAAGTTTATTTAATGTAGAAAGGTAATACAAACAATTTATTATACTTATTAAATATGAAAAATTAAAATTGAGGTTAAAAATGGAATCAAGTTGAGATAGTGTAAAGAGAATAGAACTAATAAGAGAACTAACTTCTCTTTTTAGTTCGGTACTCCGAACCAATAAATAAGTCAGTATTTACACAGTATAATCACGGGGGTTAAAAATGAATGGAAAAGTGAGGAAAAAGAAGGACAGGATAAGCAAGGGGTTGTAAAAGACAGATAATTACTGAGGAAGGAGAGAAATATGTAATTATTACGGTGTATGGAAAGAAATGGAAGAAACAAGGAAAATATAGAATTTAAACGCAAGGATAGAGAGGAAGGGAATGATAGTCAACGGAGAAGAAAGAGAAACATTAATGAACAAAAAATAATGGACAAGGAAGAAGAATTGTTAGAAATGTGTGAGGAAAGAGAGGATGGACAAATCTAAATGGATATGGAGGAAGGGGGGATGGGAGAGTACACATATCAGTGAAAAGGGCAATCGGTAGTTGACTATGTGATAATTAATGAAAGAAGTAAGGGACATTGAAATGTTAAAAATTGGTGAAGAGGTGGAGTCAGATCACCAACCATTAGAAGTGCTATTAGAAGAGAAGGGAATGTGGGGCATGGAAGATGAGGAGGATTGGAGAAAAAAGAAAATATGGACAGAAAGTTACAAAAGGTATAAAGAAAATGGAGTAATGGAAAAAAACAGGGAAATGTAGAAAGGATAACAGAAAAAATGGATTCGGCAGCAGAAAGAAAATACAGAATAAGAAAAAACAGGGATGGCAAGGAATGGTGGAATGAGAGTGTGAAAAGGAGAGAGGAAATAGAAAGGAAGAAAAATGGAAAAAAAAAGGGAAGATAGAGATAGAGAAGATAAAAGATAAAACAAAAATTCAAAGAAAAATGTAAAAAAAAAAGAAGAAGAATATAAGAGACAGTTAGAAAAAGGATAGAAGAAACCAAAAATTAAGGACAAGCAGAATTTATAAACAGAAGTAGAACGCAAAAAAAGAACGGAAGTAAAGATAGATGCAGAAAAGTGGGAAAAGTCACTGTATTAATCTGCTAGAAGGTAAGGAAGAAAAAGTAATAGACAAAGGAGAGAGAAGGGAAGAAAGCAAGGAATAGAATGAGGATAACTGAAGAAGAAATGGATAGAGCAATACAGAAAATATAGAGAAAGGAAGGAGGGACGGATGGGTAGGCCTGACAAATGTGGGATAAATTTATCTTAGAAATAATAAGGGAATGGTTAGAAAACGAAATAGAGAAAAAAATTTATCGGACCGGATTCAGAAAAAGGAAGAGGACAGATAATATATACATTCAAAGCGCATGATAAATAAAGAAATTTCGAAAAAAGAGGGAGAATCTATAGAATGTTTATTGACATCAAAGCAGCGTTCGATAATGTGGATAGATAACTACTATGGAAAATTATGGAGGAAATAGAGATAAATGTAGAAATTAAGGATGCAATTGAGGAAATATATGAAGAAACAAAATGTAGAACAAGGGTAGGCAGAAAGTTGGGACGAGAATTTTGGACGGAAAAAGGATTAAAACAGGGATGCCCATTAAGCCCCAGTCTGTTCTCAATATACATAAGAGATTTGAGGAAGAACTAGAAAAGCATCAGGTGGGAGGGAGTAATAGGAAGTAAGAAGTATGGGTGCTGGTGCGCAGATGATATAGTGGCAGTAGCGAAGAATGGAGAAGAAATGGAAGGGTGATTAAGATTGTAAAAGTTACTTAGAGGAAAGAGTTACAGGCAAATGTTGAAAAACTAAAATTATTGAATTTAAAAAGAGAAAGGGAAGGCGGAAAGAAGAGAAATGGTGGTGGGAGAGAAAAAAATAGAAAGTGGACAATTACAGGTACCTAGGTTATAACATTAGGTATGATAATAAAGATGAAGACCATATAAGAGAACTCGGACAGAAAGGAAACAAAATAGTAGGACAAGTTTGGGGGATAGGTGAAAGGACATTTGGGAAGGATTTAGAGAAAAGACGATGGATTTTCGACAAAATAGTTAAAAGTGTGTTATATGGAGCAGAGATTTGGGGATGGAAGGAATAGGAAATATTAGAAAGGACACAGGAGAAATATTGGAAGTGGACGTTAGGCTGGATAAGGAGACACCTGGTTATATAGTGGAGGCACAGAAAATTAGTTACGGGAACGAGGAAAGGAAAAATATTATGAAAGGTGTGGATATGCGAGAGAGGAGATAAGAAGTTTGAGACAGGAAGGAAGATATATGGAAAGAAATATAACGAGAGATATAGACATGCAAACGCAAGAAGAAGAGCAAGAATAAAAGAAGGAAAATACAATGAGAAATATGGACAATTAATAACGGAAGAGTGGCAAAATACATAATGGAGGAAATCCTTGAAAGAAAAAAATGATAGCAAGGTTTAGAACAGGAAATAGAAGAAGGGAGAATAAATACTGGTTGGCGGATGAAGAGAGGATATGGGTTGTGTGGGGATGGATGGATAGCATAATGCACATTAAAGAAGAATGTAGTGAGTTAAGAGAAGGAAACGAAGTGGTGGGTGCTGGGTGAGAAAGGAGAAGGGGTACAATGGATGAAGGAAGTGATGGAAAGAAGAAAAAGGATGGAAGAGAGGAAAAATAAAGATAATGAAGGTAAAGGGAGAAAGATGAAGGGGGAAGAAAGAAGATTTTGTTAAGGGATAGAAGATGAAAGATGTTTAGAAAAGAAGAGCACGAGTGTTAATTTTGTTAAGTAGTAATATTTTAGTTTGGTAATTAGAAAATGTATGGTTTTAGGTTTATATTTATATAGAAAACCTAATTCTTTTATAAACAAATAAATAAGATTCATTCATACATAACTTTATATTGATCGTTCAATTATAATCTCATTATTTATTAATTTATTTCGAATTAAATTTATTTAATCCTCAATCGAAATTGAAAAAAATAGGCGATCTTAACGTGAAGTACAACTTCTTTTAATTTCAAATTCAGTTTCGCTTTTTTATCGAAAAAATTTCGGATTTTCATCGTTGTTCGACATTTCATAAAAACTTAAGTTCGAATCAGGTACCTTCAAGCGTGACGAAATTTTTGGAAAAAATGCTTTTGGAACAAAATTTTGAAAAAGCGACATGTTCTGTATATTAACATAATCTCACCATATACTTTGCCAATTTTATCTTTTTAGATCAACTGCATTAAGATTGTGTGATTATCTCAGTGATGTGATCAATAGCATTACGCAAGAGGAGAGATTCTTTGAAGTTGATTAAAAAGTGGGGTGTGACGGCTCTCAACAAAATCAGTTCAAACAACATTTGAAAATGAAGAAATGAGGCTAACATTTTTCAAAGTTCAATGGTACCTATTCGTCTTGTAGTACAAGAACACAGAAGTCATATGGCAAAATAGGGCATACCCTGCTTCTTACTATGATCGATGGTAAGGTATGTAATGCCATCACAGATACAGCCTCAACAATGGGCTGTTATTTATGCCAGCTCACTTCTAAAGATTTCAACGATTTAAAGTTGGCAGAAAAAAGATCGAGCCTAATCGTGCCAGCTTTGTGCTATACTACATGCCCGCATACGTTTTTTTGGAAACCATGTTACACTTATCCTACAAACCACTAGGAAAGTGGCAGGCGAAATCTTCAGACGAAAAGAAAACGGTTTTCGATAGAAAATAATTCAAGATAAATTCGAAAAAGAACTTGATTACTCGTGGATATTTCCAAACAAGACTTTGGAACGACTAACGATGGCAATACATCAAGAAGATTTTCTCCAATCTTAAATTATCATCTCGCATCACAGGGTTAGATTACTCTCTTTGTCAAATTTGAAAACCATTGTCAGTGATAGTGACTCCGCAATCAATATCGAAAAGTTTGCTGATTACTGTCAATGAAACAGCAGCATGTTGAAAGTACAAGTGGTACCCATATCACCCACCCTTCACAAGTTCTTATCCATGGTCAGAAAGAGTAAAATACTCACTTTTTCAATTTTTCATTTCAGTCCCCATAATTTTTGAAAAGCGACTTGTAATAGTATTTTACGTCATAAGCCCGGAATTCTTTTACAGTCGAAATGTTTTGAGACAAAGTTATGTGCCTGTAAAAGTTTCATGGACGTATGTCGTAATGCGTTTTATTTCATAATTCAATTTGCAAAAATTACAAAAAAAATAACTGTTGAATCAAAACATGACGCGAAATGGCACAAATATTCCGGATTATGGTATAAATATTTCTCCAAAAATTAAATTTTAAAATAAAAGTAGTCTTTTGGGACCCCAGTGTGGATGTAGAAAAACAAACAACTCAAAAAGATGTGCTTGACGACGTTTCGCCCCTCAGTGTGAGGGCTTTCAAGAGCTTGCTGCGTAAATTGACGTCAGTTTAATTAATAATATAACCATCCAAAATTGATAATTACGTCAATTTTAATTTAAAATTATTTTAAACTTGTAAATATATGAATAATAATTTGCCTAAAACACAAACACAACTTGTATCAAGAAAGACATCAATACGTCGGCAAACATCTTTTGTTTCCACCTCCACACTGAAGGGGTCCTAAAGACCATTTTATTTAAAAATTCCGATTTATGTTTTGCGTAAATATAATGAAGCTAGCAGCTCTCTCATTCCAACGAAATCGTGCAGATATACGGATACAACCAAGAATATAAACAGTTTTGTGACTAGGAAAGAGCATAAACGGAGTCAGCGAAATCAATGAGAAAATTATGTTAGCATATTTGTTTGATCGGGTAAGTTGCTTTTAATATTTCATTGATGAAATCATTACCTATCGGCCTTTTTATAGTCGAAGAATTGTCTAGTTCTTCACTTTGATCAAAGTTTTCGATGATTAAAGCGATGCTACAATTTCATGAAAAGGTACATGTATCGAGATTTTTTAAAGTTCAAGCTTTTCTGAAAAAACAAACTGTTGGTCATCAACATAAGCAGGCAAAAACACTCAGCAGAGAAAATGTAGTAAAATTTGTGAAAAAGCCGGCAGATCAGCAATATCTTTTGGCAAAGGTACATAATAATTTTAGATGCGCATTTCAATATTTGCTGACAGTTTTGTGTTCGTGTCAGATTATTGGTTTATTCGGCATTGCTGGTGGATGCCGCTGCGTAGATATATAAAATGTCTTTGGATGACATCGAGGAGAGTTCTATTCAACTAATAATCACAATACTTTCTCCAAAACGAATAAAAGAAGTCTTTGCGGTCATTAATGAAATGGAGGGCATACAAGTGTGTGGAACTGTTCCGAAGCGGCCTAAGCATTTAGGCCACAACAAATTGTTCGTAGGATATCGTAATGGCAAATGCATTTCAACGCGTTTGGAATTCATACAGTTGAGTGGAATTCCAAGAAAATGACACAATTTCTAGGATTAGCAAATTGCGAGTTGTACACCGGTTTACAGTCTTCGCCGAACATCAGCGACTTTGTTGCAAACGCGTGCGCAGAACTTTCCCGTTGATTTCAAATATGCCTCTTCAAACCCTACGCCAATTCAATTTCAATTACAAAGAACCTGAGTGTGTCATTTTGAACTTACTGATTTTTCTTTAGAAACAGAAAACTATGTCACTTCGATTATCATACTTTACTCCAAAGAGTCCACAATGACTCATACACAAACCCGGTGAATCCGACTTTACCTAACGTCAAACGTGTTATAAGTTGTATTCTTCCCTCCCACCTGTGATTGTTTACTAATTTATAATTCATGTTGTCCATTCATTTTTATACATTTTGTATATAAGACAGGCATGTCATCTTAAGCCTTTACATATTCCAACATCTGTAAATCAAATCCCTTCCAATAGTCCTTTAGTAAATTTTTACTCCTAATTCAATACGCCGATAAATTTTGTTAAGTTTTGCTGTAGATTTTTTATAAATGTTGAAAATCTTTTTGTAGAGGGAATACAAACACCATAATCTAGATAAAATTCATCCACACCAAATTTAATAAGGCTTGATTTTATATAATAGTGAGAAAAAAAAATTGGTGTTTGTGATAAGAAAATTTTAGTTGTATAGAATTTTTGGCCAAGAAATCAATCAAATTTGATTTCAATTTGATCCATATTTATTATTGACAATCGATTTGAAGGATTTTTGTTCAATTTTATATCATTATTTTCTGTTTAAGTAAATAAATTGTTTAAGTTAGTAATAGATGTTTTTACTTCCTCAAAGGCGCTTTTTTTAGTTAATATGTATATTTTGATACACTTGTTTAACTACTAAACATAAATTTTAGAGATTAAAGGTTCCTTTAATAATTAAAAAATGTTCTTCTGTCAAAAGATATCTAAGTTACTATTTATTTATTTGTCGTATGGTACATTTTAAATATTGTGTTGTGATGTAAGTGTTATGAATGGTTCCCAGAAGATCAGTACAAACCTGTATAGTATGGTGACGAAACCGTGTGCAATAGGGGATTGGTTCGTCTTGCCTGCATTTGCTTCAAGGTTTAGGAAAACCACTAAAACCTAAACATGCCAACCCTTACCCACCTTAGTATTCATGTAATAATATTAATTAAGTGTGTAGACATTAAAGAAGGTAAATAAGAACATAAAATATATCAGCACAGCTATTGCATGACGACATATGATGGACCGGTCCAAGTGCCAGTCACGACAACGACAAAAAATAGTAGGTTAAAGAAATAGCAAAACAAAATAATGCAAAAACAGATAATCAGGACAAGAATACAAAATATTGCTGAACTTCAGATGTCCTTCAGATTCGTGCCATAATATAGCTTCATGTTTGGAAACCCTCCTTTAAACTTTGTTAATTGACAATCCTCTACAATATGTGTAACGGTCTCTGGTTCGTTTCCACAGTCACAATTTGGATTAGAAATCGCACCCCATTTAAACAACATAGAGTTGCATTTTGAATGACCTGTTCTTATGTGATTAACTTTTGACCAAAAATTTTCTTTTGATCAAAGCCCGGGACTTCTATTGTTGGATCATCAATGAGATGTTTATTGAAAACATCAACTCAGACCATAATTTTTCCACTCTTCAACTTCAGAAAAAAGCCGTACTTAAGTAGTCTTGCAACCATATAGGACTTCGAGATTTAAGTTTTTAGCAGGAGTTTTGTTAAGTTGGCATTTATCCCATTCTCGTTTTAACGCAGCTTTTCGTCGAATGTCTGATGGAGTAATATTACAAAGAACAGGAAGCCAATCGAGAGGAGTAGATTTAATGGTTCCACTAATTATACGCATAGTGCAATTCAACTGGGCATCTATTTTTTTGTATGATAACTATTCAACCAGACAGGAGCACAATATTCTGCTGTAGAATAAACTAATGCCAATGCAGCTGTACGAAGTGTTTTTGCATCTGCCCCCAAGTTGTTCCAGCTAATTTTTGAATAAACATTATTTCTTGTTTTCATTTTTGTTTGATTTTTCTAAATTATCTTTGTAAATTAAAACGTATCTAAAGTTACTCGGTTAAACTGGGTTAAAATTATGGTTTAACTTTGTATTATTAAAGATAACATTAAGTTTTCTACTTTTTTCTATTGCTTAAATGAAAACAAGAAACCTTTGTTTTTAAGATTGAGATAATCGCCATTTTTTTGAAATAATTTTCCATAATATGCAAATCATCAGATAGTTTATTTTCAATTTTGGTAACCAGTCCGAATGTTGAAACGAAATTTCCGTATCATCATATAATCCCTAAAGGACTTTTTAGATATTGTCCGCTGACAAAAAAAAATGATTTTTATTCATTTTAAAAGTAAAATTTAATCATCAGAAGATGCAAGGTAATATAACTGGCTGTGTTTGAGGAATGTTTGCTGAATTATTACTGTCGGTTACGTTCCAACGTGTGCATGTTGTCGTAAGAATTAACGAATCTACATTTATTAAATCGCGGTTATCCATTTAATTCTGTATAGTTTGTGCAATTAAGTGTTTACAGTTACGTACTGAAACAAGTTTTCGTGAATACTTTCACAATTTTATTAATTATTAAAATCTTCCTTTTATTAATGGAAGACTTCTGAGCAGATGGGCACTTTTAACCTAAAACAAACCAGTTCCAGTGAATGGCGACGACGTTTCCAAACCCTATGCTATGAGAGTACCTCTGGACCATCTGATCTGACACCAGCCCGAAGAAGCACCTGCATACCATAGTTCATTTTGAATAGCTACAATATTTTTTTTCAACGTAGAAACTACCAAAAAAAATGTAATCACTGAAAGGCATAATTTTACTAATTGAAAATAAAGTATTTGAGACTAAAGATCACTAACATAAGAATTGAGTCGAATATTAACAAGCAGCTTTGTAGTGACTAAAATGTTCGCCCTAACAGGTATAATTCTTTGTAGCTAAAGGACAACCTTTAGTGGAGCCTATTGTAAGCAGATTTTTTATAGTAGCTAATAGATTTCTATAGGTGACTAAAAGAAATTTCTCTCATTGTGTAACTAGTTTTTCAGATTAGTAAGTCCCGCCATTTCATGCTTGTATGCTACAAATTATTTTTATAGCTGTTTTGCTCTCTTGAACAATAACAATAAAAGTTGTTACAATTGCAGCAAATGAAAAAAACGTTGATTGGAATCCGTACTTTACCGTATCTTGTTTTATATCGCGGTAAGCGAGTCTGTTTCATATGATCCTGCGGTTCCACGTTCAAGTGTCTTCTGTTTTTGTAAAATTGTAAGAAATAATGTACTACATGCAAATAAAACACTTGGCATGTACCTAAAGTTATTTTGATTAGATTTTACCCATAATCGGTTTAACATGTTCTTCCCCAAATACGTAAATGCCGATAATTGGTAATCACAGTAATTTAATTCCTTCGATGGTACTAACTGTACAAAAAAATATAAAACTTTTTTTATGCAAATAACATTTTAAAGTTTAGAATTACTAAACTAAACGTCAAAAAATAATTCTCCGTAGCATTTCCAGCAACAACAAACGATGTTTTTAAATTTGTTTTTTAATTATCTTTCCAACGTTATCTACTTTGTTGCAAATATGGCAAAGTATATACAGGGTAGGCCCATTAGTGCGAGGAAGGATGGATATCTCGAAAATATTGGGGGTTAGAAAAAAACGTTTGCAATGAAAGAGCAAATCAATGAACTGTACATTTTAAAATTATTTCGTTTCATTGTTCCATAAAAAAGTGACATGCCAAAGTTATGTTTTTAAATAGAACTACCAATTTTTTATTGACAAATTTGATTCCTTGGGAAACTCTAATGACTTTATACAATATATACTAAGTGACATAGAAAGAAGAACACCCAGTAATAATGAATATTTTGTAAATTTTTTTTGGGAATATATTTGTTTATATTAAGATAAAAAACGATCAGTTTTTCAGCCATATTGCCCTAGCGGTTGTTTTGTTAACCTCATTCAAAAACACTTACGATTAAGTAGCCCTAAAACAATGAATTAAGCATTTGTAAGTACAGTTGTCATTTAAGCGATTTAAATTGCATTTCAAAGAGCTTTAATTCAATCACAATGCCTCCAGTGCGAAGACGCCATAATTTTCGGCAATTAAGCGAGTTTGATAGGGGTAGAATTGTGGGATTGCGTGAGGCTGGTTTGTCTATGAGAGATATAGCCGCTAGAACGCAACGGAGTTTAAACACTGTGGCAGTCTGTGTTCGGGCATGGAACCAAGAGGGCCGTACACGAAGAGCGAGAGGTACAGGACGTCGTCGAAGAACCACAGAACGCGAAGATCGCCGTCTTAGACTATTGGCTTTACGGGACCGCTTCTCTTCTACACGGGCGATTGCGGACCAGTGGTTTGAAGAACATGGAAGACCGATTGGGATGCGAACCGTTTATAGACGGATAAGAACCTTTGGGCTCTTTTCATACCGTCCCCTTTTTGTGCTACCACTGACTCCAGAGCATCGACGTTATCGTCTAGCGTGGTGTAGAGAACGGGCAAATTGGGACCAAGAATGGAATTCAATTGTCTTTAGTGATGAATCCAGATTCTGTTTGGGTATGCATGACGGTCGTGCAAGGGTGAGAAGACGGCGCGGTGAAAGACAAGATCCCCAATTTTCTGTGAATAGGCATGTGCACCACACAGTTGGAGTTATGGTATGGGAGCTATTGCTATTGGAAGTAGGTCACCTTTGGTCTTCATTAGAGGTAACATGACTGCTGCAAGCTACATCCAGGAGGTCGTAGACCCCATATTGTACCTTATGTTCAGACCATCCCCAACAGCACATTCCAACAAGACAACGCACGACCTCATGTTGCTAGGGTTTCTTTGGCTCATTTTGAGGCCAATCAAATTGCTTTGTTGCCTTGGCCACCAAGATCTCCCGATCTTTCGCCCATCGAGCACGTCTGGGATATTATGGGAAGAAGATTACTCAATTTACCTCACCCTGCACAAACTCTAGCGGCTTTGCAGCATCAGTTACAGATAGCATGAGATGAGATACCTCAAGAAGAAATCGATCACCTCATTAGAAGTATGCCCAGACGTGTTAATGAGTGCACAAGACATCGTGGTGGAGCAACACATTATTAAGTTTTTGAAGAAGTTAACAGTTTAATTTTTATCAAATTGTGATCGTTTACTAATCTAATTCGTATACACTAGTATACCAAAAATTGTTCAAATAAATTCATTATTACTGGGTGTTCTTCTTTCTATGTCACTTAGTATACATAGTGTCTAAAATGGAGGGTTTTCGCATTATTTCACTTGTTCCGGAAAAATTGACATTTCGAAAAAATAAATAACTCAATTATCCTGAATTTATCCAACTACGATTTTGTAGCTTTAATACGCATTACATGTGCTAACTAAAGACAGTTGTTCACCTTTCTAACCTTGCTAAGTTTTGAGTAATCAATTATTTAAATTGAACTCCCTAAATTTTTGAAATAAGATTTTTTCAATGGCACCACCCAATCTTTATGTGCTGTTGAACGTGGAATTTCATTCTAGCATTCTAATGATAAGGTTGTAGGTATCCTAACTCTTAGGATTTTTGTGATTATCTTATCATTAGAAAGCTTATGTGATTCTACGGCACATAAAAAATTACGTGGTGACATTTGAAAAATCAGTTATGAAGTTACTCTGAGTTATTTTATTTTTTCGAAAAGTCAATTTTTGCGAAAAAAGTGAAATAATGCGAAAAACCCTCCATTTTAGACACTGTGTATAATGCATAAAGTCACATTAGAATTTCCTGAAGAAACTAAATTTCTAATAAAAAATGGGTGGTTCTATTTAAAAACATAACTTTTATGGAACACCCTGTTAAACGAAAATAATTTTAAAATGTCCAGCTCATTGACTTGCACAACTCTTCATTGCAAAAGTTTTTTCTGAGCCCAATATTTTCCGAAATATCCACCTACCTTACACTAATGGGCCACCCTGTATAGCGTGTTCTCTCAGATTAAATTAAATGAACAAGAAATCTTGCAAAAATCTAAGTTAATCTCATTTTTGATAGCAAATACTACATAATAATTTTGGTAACTAAATTCAAATCGTAGACTAAAAGACCAACAAAATGCACTTAAATTTGAAAAAATGCCGAAATTAAGGCTCTAATCACTTTCATATAGCACTATCAAATAAAAAAAAGAGAAATAAACACAATATCGTGAATACTATCTGAAGTAATTATAGAGTAAATAAAAGTCTTGATGACTGACTGGTCATAGGTCATCGGTGTTTATAGAGAAATACGTCAGTCTATTTAGTTTAGTACGGCAAAAAAATCGTTAGTTTCTACCAACAAATTAATTTACAAACTGCTAGCGGGTTTTAAAATGTCGTTAAATCGTACTAATGCATAAGTAATGTTATTTTAGTGTGGTTAAGAAATTATCTTGTGAAAGTATCTACTCTGCTCTTTAGAAACATTATTGCATTCAACATGAACTTGACGGAAATCATGAAACTTAATTCTTCGGATCCATCGTACAATGTGGTTTACCAGCGTCTCTGGAACAAAACTGACCCGACGACCCGTAATTTTTGGTTGATCCAGGTAAACCTTTATCGATATTTTTAAATAATAAACGGTTTATTTCCATCCGTGCAAACAGCGCGTGACTTTAAACTGCGTAGATGAATACACATCGCATATTCAACTCTATATAATCTTAAATTAAGATTAATTTTAGAAAGATTGGGATTTGAACAACTAAAATTTAACAAAATTAAAAAGGTTCTCTATACGTCGCGCATGAAGGAATTTGAAGTATATACTCTGGAGCAATAAAACAACACAACATGCAAAATAAATGCCCATAAAATAACCGATATAGAATCGGGTACATGTTTCCGATTTTTTAAAAATAAATTTTGCCATTAACCTCATTAGAATAATATTTACTTTACGCATTAGATTTTTTAAACTATAGCCGCTCGCAATAGAACTCCAGGTCGCAATCAATTCATTGTAAAAAAAATAACAGTTACTAAAATTTACGTAATTCTTCAGATGTCAATTATTCTTGCTTAAAAATTGCGTTGAATACAAACATTAATTAAATAAAAGTTCTAGGATATTTAATTTGAAATATTTCCTTTTCCCTAATTTTTGTATAATCACTACTTTTAAAGACATTGATAAATACAGGGTACACCATTAGAATGAAAAAATTATAAGAAATAACGTAATTTAAAAGACTTTACTTTATAACTACTTGTATAATCAATATTCCTCAAGATACTGTTAAAAAAAAAAATGTTAAGTAACTTATTATATATCAAAATGACCCACTCTAAAGTGCACTTTGTTTGAATCTATGAAAACTAACAAACTCCTGCTTTATCAGAAATAGTTCTAAACTTTGATTTCGTCGAATAACTTCCCAACTGATTTATAAGATGTAAACTAATAAATGTTTCAATGGAAGAAATGAGCCGGAGTCAGATTGTTCAAACAAAAACGTCTTCTGGGAATGGACTGTATTGAGTGATAAGCGTTGTTTCTAACGTTTGTCCCATCACTGTAAAAAAAGCGAGAAAAGTAGTTAACAACGTATCATTTGATACACTCTAATATACATTTTTGAGATGGTAATTGATTGGTCGATGCTTACACTCTAATGATTTAAAATCAACAGGCAAAAAGTAACCGAGTTCCTGTCCGCCCTTTCAAATATAAAAATGTAATAATCCCGCATATATATTTTTTAGATTCACTCGAAGTTCGGATAACCCATGTCGACCACATAACCGGTAGTACCAATAGTAGCGACAATCATGCTAGTACTTACAGTTTTTCTATTGATTTTTATTCCGACACAATCCAACAACGGTAGCTGCATTGGTGGCCGCATGTCTTACGTTCATCGGAATTTACATAATCTTAACAGCGTGTCACGACAATAAAATCAATTACTTATAAACAAGTTTCTTGCGAAGCCGCAAGAGGGGACCCGTAAGAAGTTTAGCTATAGCGAATATTTCGCAAAAGGAAGAACATATTAAGTACATTTTGTTACAGAGATAAGTTAGCGTTAGTAATACAATTGTAAATAAAACTACCTAAATACTAAAGAAAACATAATGTAAATGTAAGCTTGACGCAATAAAGAAAAAGAACGATTGTTTAATCGAAGCATTTGAATAGAAAAATTCATTCAAATTACCTACGGAACCGAAAACTCAGTATGTATCAATAATAGGGGTGGCCTTATCAAGGTAAGATTCTTTAATAGCGGTGTTGCAGTTTTGTAGATGTGAGTTTTGCATAAAGCAATAGTTATTTACCTAACGAGTTCTGGGAAGATAAATTTTCTGCATGAGCACTTGCCGCACGATCATAGGAGTGTGGCATTAGCGAATGAAGGAAATTCTTCGAAAAGTTAGGTATATTATTTTTGTAACGAGTAACTGTAGTAATAATTCATAAATTAATAAATTACAGCTGTTTAGTTTTTTTGTGTTTATAAGAAATTTGAGTTGGTAGCACTGTCCCGATACCAACTTAACAAACATTTCCATTCCCTCGGAAACTAAAAAAACACCGCGGTGCGGGAAATCGAACTTCCCATGCATCGAGAATAACCAGGAAATCAGTAATCTTAGGCTATGAGTACAAAAAATTATTTTGAAGTTTAATATGACACATGGTACTTTAGTCAAAAGTTTTAAATAGAACACCCTGAACAGGGTGTTTCATCACAGGTTTCTATATTTCTCCGTATGTTTTCTGTCTCTGTCGTTTGACGTAATTTAATCTAGAAGAGTATTTTCTGCATCTTCTAAAAATATTTAAATTTCTACAGGGTGATCGAGAAATTATTATATTTTTGTGTTTTTTAAAATATTTAAACAGATTATTTAATGACCTTTCCAAAGCTACAACAACTGAATTACGAAATTTTATTGAGACGCAAAAGAAGAAATACAGAGGAATAAACACACCTGCATATTTACGCCTTTGGATTCGTTGTCCACTTATTACTTACTTTTGCCTACCTCTATTAATAAAGGGTGTTTTTTTAAATCTGGCGTTAGCATTTTTCGAATGCAAACCTGAACCGCGTTACAATTCAATTTGTTTGAGTGCTAAAATCTTTGACGCTGAAATTTAAAAAATCACGTTTTTAACTTTGATAAATATTGTATTCCCAAAATTATATCGAGTATACATCTACGAATGCAGTAGTTGCATTTCACATAAAATTAGTATTACATTTTTTGCGCAGGTTACGCATTGGCGCTATTGGCGGTGAAACTGGCAAACTAAAGTTCGAGGCAACGTTCAAATAGTTTAACATCACATTTTTATGGCGATTTGTACCTATGTTTTTACCCATTTTGTAAGATTCTTGTGATGTAACATTTGTTCAGTAAGAAATAAGGGATTATACAGTGGTGAATTACATGACTACAACGCAAACAAAAAGTACGCTTTGAACACAATGCTTTTTATTAATAACATCTATTACTAGACATCGGATTCCTCAAATTTCTTGACATGTCAACATACTATCTACCAAGATTGTCTGAGTGACACCGTCAAATTTTTTACAGTCAAAGAATGTGTCGCACTGTGCCACATTCTCACCAGATAAATATTAAAACATCCATGCCCAGACATGATAATTAATTACTTCGTGCTTTCTTTGAGCGATAAGTAATCTATATCTACTTAGCTTTAGAGGGTATGTTGTCCATCTGTCGTTCCATTTTTATCGTCTGAGCCGAAGTGTGCAGAACATGTCCGTCTTTGTCATTGCTCTACCTTTTCATGACACAATTTGGGCTTATTCTTGAACTTAATGATAGTTTCTCCTACCAGTAAATCTAAATGAACAGCTCGTGCAATAGCAAAGCACTTTCTGTAGAGCTTGCGGTTATACGTAATTCCATGCATCTTTGAATCTTAGGCAATATATCTCGGTAATTCTTGTGCCGAATGCCTCTCTCAAGATCAAAGCTGCATACAAAATTATTGACCTATTTGGTAAAACACTCCTTTTAGAGGTGATAGGTCATTCTGCTTTAGAGAGAAGTTTTCCGAAAGCCATAGTTAATTTGATTGCTTTATCCACATTAGTGAGTTTTGGGAATGACAAGTACTTATCTAATATAACCCCTAAGTAAACGAGAGCACTAGTCGGTGTAATCGACTTATTAGTAACCCAAACGATATATTGAATATTTTTGACGTCCAAAATACTACGTTAGCTTCCGTTTTATTAGCTGCATGGATTAGTGATCTCTCGTATTTAGCTTCCATGTAAATCGCTATGCCATCTACAAACAGTGACAATTAAATGACCCCTTCCCAGACCGCATGGTTTATTCCTTGATTATATGCCTACAATATCCGATTATTCGGAGATTTCTGGAATATTCGTGGAATAATTTTAACAAATATTCAAAAAATATTTGGAATATAATAGGTATATTCCTTGAATCTTGCAATAGCATGTTCGTACATTATTCCATAGGAATATAATTGCAATAATTTTTTAACAGATTCTCCAAATCCTTTCAGTATTGTTTTATTGACAGATTGTAAATCGATTTGCAATTTTACATTGAATGTAAATGTAATGCAACAAATTATTTTTTTAATTATTAACGATTGACTCTACTACACGAAAAGCGAAACGTAGCCACTATAGTAAATTACAAGATCAGATAATTAAATAATTAAAAAAAACTCTCCTACACTGGGACAACCATTACAATTTTCACATTATATGACAACGGCATATCACGCTAAAAGCAACGTTTCTCATCCGATCACCGAAGTTAAGCAACGTCAGGCGCAGTCAGTACTTGCTGGGTGGGTGTCCGCCTTCCATTGATACGGATATGAGAAAAACACTTCACACAGAATTACGAACTTCATATATAGGGATTAGGGAGATTTTGTCCCTTCTGCGCAAGCATAATATATGCGTAATATTGAATATTTTATTAATTACCTATTCGATGAATGATCTATGGAAATATTCAAGGAATAATAAAATAAGCGAACATTAGCATATTGGGGATACTTCTAGAATAAGTATGAATATTGCTAGCATTTTCAGGGAATAAGGCAATCATCCCAAAGATTACATAGGAAATATTCCATGATTATATGCCTGATTTAAAGCAACCAACAATAAACCAATCGTTTTGTCTGGTTTTTGTCACTATGTTTTAAAGTTGTAAATGTTGAGTTCAAATCACAATTGTTAACAGAAAAGGAATTCCTCCTCAGGCGATTAGTGGAAGTTGCATAATGTTATCATTACTTAGAGAGAAATGTAAACAATGTTGAAATGACCCTTATGTTAAAATCAATACTAGGTAACAAAAGAAATAATCGGGAAAAGCATTAATTTATTCGAACATTTATTTCTTAAAGTGGACAAATCATATTACACAGCGATTTCGAGAAAAGCACGTGTGGTAGTGCCAAAAAATTACATTTCAGTTATATCTTATGTGACTTCAAATTGTGACGTGGAAAAGCCCAAATTAGATTTTACGAACTTAAAAAAAGCAAATAACAATAACAAAAATTCCATTTATAAAAAAAGTGAATTTTACTTTATCACAATTTTTCTATATACTACCTATACTACCTCTAGAAAACGCAACCTTTTTCGTGCACAGTGCACCAAAAATCTCATTTCAATTTTACATTGGGGATCTCAAAAATACGTTCTTGAAAACTTTTTCAAAACGACCATCTAGGCAGTTTTAATTTACAGTTTGGCATGTTAAGTTGTAGTGGTTTTCCTAAACCTTGAAGTAAATGCTTTGCCAAGACGAACAAATCCACTATTGCACACGGTTTCGCCACCACACTATACAGGTTTATACTGATCTTCTGGGGCACCATACATAACACTTACATCACAATACAATATTTAAAATGTTCCATACGAATAAATAAATAAATAAATTACAGTCGAGTGTAAATAAAAATGTTGACCATTTATTCAAGTATATTAAATTAGTAAATTTTGAATTACACTTTTCAAAACAAACTTACCTTTAAAACCGGAATTAAGAGATAACGCAAAACGTTACATAAACGATTACGATAATTATGATTGAATCAACTTAAACTTCACGACGGGAAGGAGAACACACCAAACAACATTGATGTATTGTTGGGAGTTGTATGGATGGATGGATATTTGTGCGTGATGATATACAGGGTGAATCACCACCAACGGGACAAAGATTTATAGCAAAACAGTAAATGTTTTACAAGTTTTGTCTTTTTAGTAGCTTGCAGATTGATAAAATTTACATTTTAAAAATTATTTTGAAATATACCGTATGTCCCAAAAATGTGTGGCGCATCAAAGAGTATTTTTTATAGAACACCCTGTATTTTAGCGTTTTTATTGCCCGTAAAAAATAAGGTATACTTTTATAAAGGTTCCTATACCTAAATACAGAGCGTTCTGAGTTACGTCGATTTTCTTAAAATATGGAGTAAAAATTCAGAATCACATCCAAAATAGATTGTATGCACACTTCCGAAAATTTGGTTCGCTAATCAGTGTATGGTTGATGTTGAATTTGTATGAGGTTATTTTATCTTTATGCCCATTATTTTGGTTTTTTCACCCTATCTGGATGTTTTAGTGTACAAAGTCCTTCATTAGTGCGTTACTCTTTTCTAGCGGCTGGCTCGTTGAGATAGGTAAACAAGATGTATACAAAATCTCATTACTATTTCTAACAATACGGGTGTCCCATTTTACGGAGTGGCAAAAAAAATGTTTTTTTAAATGTAACACCATGTATATCTTTCAAGATGTTCTGCCCTAGTTTATCAACCTCTGCATATTTACCTAATTAACTTTTGGTTTCTTGTCAGTGTTGCCAAATTGTTTTCTGGAAAATTTTAGTAAACAAGCTTTACTTTAAAAATCATAGCAACTTTGTTTTGTAAACTTAATAAACAAATTTTTAACAACAGGGTTAGACCGAATGAAGAGTAACATTTTATTAGAAATTTAGATTTTGTGTTCGCAAATTTAAAAACTGACAAGGCTACAAATCATTATTTTCAAATGTAATGACCCTTATGCCCAGTAATTTTTGGAAATATTTAATAATTTAAAAAATTTAATGGTATTAGATGCCACGCGCATGCGCTCATACACAAGACATGATAAAACTCTTGTGTTTAATTGACAAATGATAAACGATATTTGCAATTTATTGCCAGATTAATTAATTGAACATGAATTTTGAAAAAGACGAAACTGAGAGAAATTGTTTGTTAGCATCGCCCGAACAGGCCAAACATGACTTTTTCTGTGGAGATATGTAAAAAAGGTGTATAACCACTACATACATCTACAGCCAGTTGCACTTCACATAAAATACAATGGGAAAATTTTGGTATTAAATTTTTACCGCAGGTTACAGCGCATTAGCGATTTGCGGTAAAACTAAAGTTCGAGGTAAAGTTTAAATACTTTAACATCACGTTTAGGCGACAATATCTATCTATGTTTTCACTATTTTTGAACAGATTTTTGTGAGATAACAATTCATCAGTAAGAAACAAGGATACCAAGGACTACAGCGAAAACATAAATGTAAGTTAGAGCAAGGTTAGAGCGTAACCAGTGGCGGCAAATAAAGCAAAATTTTATTAATTATCGATCGGTTGTGTTAAATCAGAATAAAGCAATGTGAAAAAAGCATGATTTGTTTCTAATTTATGTTAAATCACAATAGTGATTACATGAGGAAGACTGTAAATCTAGGTTCCAGGTATTTAAAACATACATTTTTAGCTTTTGAAATGTTACGCCTCTGGCAGTAACCTTCACTACATTACAATAACGAATTTGAATTAATTGAAAATTTTCACTCAGTGCACTTAACTGCATTCGTAGATGTATACTGTGGTATAATAATAATAATAATATAAGTATCTGCTTAAAGGTCAATTCACCTGCCGAAGCAAGTGCATTGGTTTTCATCCAGGCTTCAAATACATTTTAACTCATTTTTTTTACTTATTTATTATTTTTTTCATTTTTATTTCTTAACGCTTCTAAGTATTAAATTATTAAAACAAGAATAAACAAATTAAAAATTTAATTAGGTTACCAGGTAGCAGTAGCAAACAAGACACATGTATATTGTAATGAGTTAATTTTGAAGGTGGAAAAGAAGTCATGAGAAGTTAATCCATTAGCATGTATTTTATGCTTTGATAAACGTTACTGGCATTAGGATCTTCCAGTCATTATTTATTGTATTATAGATCAAAGCGATGTTGTAGGAAAAGATCGTCTAAAGAACGTCTTTCTATATCGTGGAATAGAAATCATACCTCGATGACGAAGATTCAAATTATGGACATCAGTGCGGAAGGTCTATCGCTTGTATGTGGTCTTTCCATAATTCCTGTTTCTTTCCATGTTTCTCCAGTTTTTCAGGTTGTACTGGTTGATATCCTCTTTATGTTATCCCACCACGACTTTTAGGTCTTCTCTTCTATTTTTCGCTGGTAGTTTATTGTTTGTTGTGATTTTTAATATGTCATCCTCAGGTAAACGTGATATATGACCTAACCATCTAAGTCTATTTTGCGTTACAACTGTAATTATTCCCGTTTCTTTGAACAGCTCATTCAACTCTTCATTCGTTCTTCTTTTCCAATTTCCATTTACTGTTCTTATTCCGTAAATTTTCCGTAACATTCTTCTTTCAAAAATTTCTAGCAATTTTTTGCTTTGTTCTGTGACAGTCCATGTTTCACTCGCGTAGATTACTATAGGTCGTATAATTGTCTTGTAAATGTATATTTTGGATTTGATATTTATATTTTATCACGTAACACTTTATTTAATGCTCCCGCACATTTTATACCTGCTGTGATTCGTCTTTTAATTTCATTGTTACACCCATTTTTTGCTTGTTATTTCCGATCCGAGATACACAACACTATTCGTTAAGTTAAATTTGTAGACTTCATCTTTGTTATTTATTATTTTTAGATTTAGGTTTTCTAACTGGTTTTTATTTCCTAGAATCATGTATGAGGATTTTAGTTGGTTGATTATAAGTCCTGCTTTCTTGGCTGCACTTTCAAGTTTAGTTCTTATCAGTTTTAGTCTTCTTTCGTTTTTGATAAGATAACGAGATCATCGGCAAATGCTAGTAGTTGGTATGAATCTTTTAAAATTGTATTGTTGACTTTTATTTTGGTTTCTCTTAATATGTTTTCTAGTGTTATATTAAATGATGTTGGCGATAAAGGATCCCCTTGTTTGACTCCTGTGTTACTTATAAAACCATAGGAGAGCTGGTCTTGATAAGTTATTTTATTGATTGTTTCCTGTAATGTCATCTTCGTTAGTTGGATTAGTTTTGTTGATATTTTAAGATTTTTCATTGCGTGGTAGATATTTTCCTCTTTATTCTGTCAAATGCCTGTTTGAAGTCGATAAATAGTGCATGCATTGGGATGTTTTGTTCTCGCAATTTTCTTTGAATTTGTCGGAGCATAAAAATGTGATTTACTGTTGATATTCCACTTCGGAATCCGGCTTGGTATTGTCCTATTTTTTGGATGTCAGTTTGTAGTCTCTTATTTATTATTTTTGCTAACAACTTGTATGTTACATTTAGAAGAGTAATTGGTCTGTAGTTTTCTGGATTTTGCGTGTTACCTTTCTTGTGGATGGGGTAGATCAATGCCTGGTTCCATTCAGTGGGGATAGTTTCTTCTTTCCAAATTTGATTGATGAGTTTATGTAGCCTTGATAGTAATTCGGGATTGCTTTCTTTGATCTGCTCGATTATGATGCCATCAGTTCCTGGGCTTTTGTTGTTTTTGTATTCTTTATGACTTCCAGTAATTCATCTTCTGTTGGTTCATTTTGTGTTTCTATCTCTTCTTTTGTTCGGGATTGCTCTTCTTGATTGGTTTTACCCACTTGTGTTAGAGCAGACTTGAAAAAATTGTTCCCAAATTTCTAGTATTTTGCTGGTTCCTATACAGATCCTCCCTTGTTGATCTTTAGGGCAATTGTTGACGGCCTTTTCTTTCATTTTTTAAACTTTGAAAAATAATTTAGAATTTTGTTTTTGTAGTGTTCTACAATTCTCTTTAATTTTCCTTCTTGAAATTCTTGTTTCTTAGTCCTAATAAGGTTATGTGTGTCATTTCTCGCATCGTTTATAGTTTTCTATATTTTCTGGCGAGTTGGTTTTCAGCATTTTAATTTCAATTCAATTCTTTTTTGTATTGCTTCCTTGCAATCGTGATCGAACCACTCTTCTTCTTTTTATGTGCTTGTGTTTCTAGCGACAGTTTTGTACTTAGTGTTATTGTGTCTTTTATATTGTTCCATTCTGCATTCACTTCCCCTGATACTTTTTTCTTTGACTATTATGTTCTTTATGTTTTCTTCATATTTTTAAAGTTGATGTATTTTTTAATCCAGTTTAGTTTTTTCTTGTTTACGTTATTTTGTAGAGTTGGTCTTTTCTGTTGTAATTTTGCTACCAGAAGCATGTGATCAGAATTGGTGTCGGCTCCTCTGTAGGTTCTTACTTTTGTGATTAGTTTTTCATGTATTTTTTCTATTAATATGTGGTCAATTTGATTGAATGTTTTTGTTTGGGCTCATCCATGTTGGTTTGTGGATTTCTTTCCTTTTTGTCTAGTGCTTTTGATTACCATTCTTTTACTCGCTGCAAAATCAATTAGTAATTGCCCATTTGCATTGGTTGTATTATGTAGGCTATCTCTCCCGGCTATTTCAGTATTGCGTTCTTCTTTACCAATTTGTGCGTTAAAGTCTCCTAGAACGATTTTAATATCAAAACTTGGAATTTTGTTCATTATTTCTTCTAATGTGTCGTAGAATTCTTGTTTTGTGTCAGCATCTGTGATTTCTGTCGGTGCATGTCCGTTGATAATTGTAATTTTCCTGAATGTTCCTCTTAATCTAAGTATGCTTAATCTGTCATTGATTACTCAAAGTTAACAATTCTTTTTCTTCCCAGTCTTTCTTTAGTATGAAACCCAGCTTCTAAAATGTTTTTTCACCTCCTCTCCCATGCACCAAATTAGTTTTCATAATTTGTTATTATTGTTCCCCTTTTATTTGTTTCTTGGATTGCCAGGATATCTAAGTCATACTTCTTGTATACTTGTGCTAGATGTTTCATGTTTCCTTCTTTGTCCTTGCATGTTGCATGTTGCTAATTTAAGAATTTGTTGTTTTCTTCGGTTTTTTATATATACTCTCTATCAAGTACAAATTTTCCTTGTTCTTGTTGTTCTTTAATTATATCTACGCTTATACATTTTCTGTTATCCGGTTTTGTTTTTGTTTTTCCTTTTACTCGTGTATGCCGTTTCCGTTGCTAGGTCTGTATCCGTGAGTCTGTCCAAAGCAATTTCCGTTATTCGTTTTTGACTCCCTTTGAT
This sequence comes from Abscondita cerata, assembly GCA_030710515.1. Classification (NCBI taxonomy): domain Eukaryota; kingdom Metazoa; phylum Arthropoda; class Insecta; order Coleoptera; family Lampyridae; genus Abscondita; species Abscondita cerata. The sequence continues at coordinate 53,157 of JALBCR010003323.1, forward strand.
GTTTATTTAGGCAAACTTCTTCTTTCTCGTTGTCCCATTTGTAAACAATGTTATTTATAAATAATTTTGGTAGCCTATACGGATCCGATCTTCTTCTTTTCCTATTTGCATTGCAGTTCTCTTTATTTTACTTTGTACTTCCATTTCTTTTACAGTTAAATCGTTTTCTATCACTGGAGCCCCTTAGTTTGTTTTTCTGTTTTATCACTTCCATTTTGTTCTCCCAGCTATAATGTTTGTTTTCCTCCTTTCCCACTTTAAAGGCATCTTGAATTTTCAATTGTATTTGTAATTTGTTTGACATTAATTTATGTACATTTTCTTTTTACTTCTCTGGTTCATGAAGGCCTTGTATAACTATATTCAATTTTTCTTTTCTTTTTCCATATTGTCCAGTTTATATTCCAGTTTCGTGATTTTATGTTCGAGTTCTGATTTTTCAAGTTTCCATTTTCCTGTTCTTTCTTCCATCCTTCCTTTATTTTCTGGAACTCTTCCATTAGCACTTCGTTTTTCTTTGTGAATTCGGATTTTAATTCGTTTTTCATTTCTTCTAATTTTTTTAACACTTCTTCCATTTCGGCTTTTTGGAATCCTCTTGTTGGGTTTTGTACGTTTGTTTGGCAAACGTACAAAATGTAAATCTTCTTTGGAATTTTTAACCAGTGCGTTGTTCGAAAGTAAATGAATGTGCGTTGATGTCGACCTATACCGTAAATAAAGCGCAAGCAGCTATTTTTTTTGGATTCGATTGACTTCATGACCGTCTAAACAGGGACCATATAACATCGCAATAATTGAAATGGCTTAAAACTAGAGTATCTGTAAGAAGTCAACGAACAAATAGAGAAGGGATTGACGAAAAGCTCTGAGAGACGAATAAGATTTTTTAATCGAGGCAGAAATGTGACTTTTACCTCAAATCCACATCTAAGATTAGACCTAAGATTTCGCTTTCGTGGTTAAATGAAAGTAGTACAGTAAAGTTAGGCCAAAATCAGGGTTGAAATTGCAATTTTCCAGAACAAGCTGAAATTTTAGAGTGTTAGAGGACCATGAGAGAAATTTCCCAAGTTTTCGACCTCCAACCCCTGTGGTTTTTCCGCCATCTTTGTTTTAGGGGTAAGTTAGTTTTCGCGTTTGACTCGTAAGAAAATGATATCCATATCGATATCACTTTTATTATTAATAAACAAGTACTCATTGTTTATAATAAAAATTGGGGATGAAAATTCCCTAATATCTCAGTAACCGTTTAATATTCGTTAAAAATTTCTGAAATAAAAGTTGTAGAGTATAAATTTTCAAATAATTTTTGTCTCAATCAATTTTTTCTATTGTTTGAATTTTTGGCTCTAAAGTCGACGCGAAGTGGCAGCGATGCGTCTTGAAGTAAGTTCTAAAATTAAAAACTTTTCGGAACAAGCTGAAATTTTGTGGGTTTTAGAAGACTATGTGAAATAAAATTTCAAGTTTTTGACCTCCAACCTTGCGGAATGACCATTGTTTTATAAGACAGCATAAGATATTTTCTCCTCTTTAATCTTTACTGATGGTATTCTATCTCTAAACCACGTAGTTTTCGAGTTATTTAACAAATAAAAAACAATTACATTTTTATGTACCGCATGAAACATAACACAACCTGATTTCTGAATATTAGAAAATCTGTAAAAAGTAACAAAATAGGAAACATAAGAAATTACTACAACTAATAGACGTTTCCACTTTTCTCAACATCTGAGGTGAAATGGTTACAACGCGTCCACTATTCTTTGTTGCATATTTATTGGTGTTATTGGTGGCACAGCTTTATATTTAAAAGATTATCTAAAGTTTGAAATAAGTAACCGTAGTTTTATTCGTGACTTTGCTGAATTTCTTTCTAATACTGCATACATAAGAAACGTTAAACTCGCGGTTTGTGTCCTGTATAGGCAGGCCACCATCAGCTAATATTGAATGTTTCCTGGAGTTTATTGAAAATGTTTCTTCTTTCGAAAGTTGACCATCATCATGCGGTTTTAAAAAACCACTTTTAACCAACGGTTCATAGTTGAAGTATTACGTTTACGACACAACTGCAAAACAAAATAAACAAGTCCTCGCGCACCTACTACTAAAAATGTTTACTAATTATTAAAGAGAATCCGATACGAGCGGCGCTGGTGCGGTGCTGGACGTGGTTGCCAGACCGAGCAAAATATAATTTTTATGTCCACTGTTCGCAGACCCCACAAAAAATCAAGCGCGCGGGCCCTAGGGTCCGCGGACCACCATTTGGAACCACTGTTCTAATCTGTTCAAAAAGATTTAAGGTGTTCGAGTTCTGAATTTTTTGTAACTTCAACATTTACCTCATATGTGGAGGCTTTATCAAGGCTCTTAATTTACGTCTGAGGTTTTCATTATTTTTTATTATTTAACGACTTCATCATTCCGATGAATAAACTTATCCTGACTCGTAACTCATTTTGCCAAGAGCCTTGATAAAACCCGCACATGGAGGGCGAAACCTCGGAAATTTCATCCGTTGAGTTGTTTCCATAATTTCCTTATCTTCACTTTCCGTATTACAGAATTATTAGAAAATTCTCGCCCATGGAGATCGAGAATATCAAGATGTATTTCCGGATATAATTCTTTCACACAATGATTTCTTATGTCTTGAGATGTTAACATCGATCTCTTACGTCCGACCATATACACAAAGTTATATTTCAAGTTTAGGTGGCCTGGGATTGGCGCAGGTTATTGGTGAACTCACACGCATATGTGACTTAATTATACAATTAATCCAGGTGTGGGTCTGAAAATTCAGATACTTTAACGGCATACAAACAGATTTATTCTTAAGGGATCTAAATTTAATTCCATGAAATGTTATGTACCAAATGAACACAATTGATGATAAAATTTCATTTTTAATGTTATCATACTTAATCTGTAACAATATATATGCTCCTTGGAAATTGTGCAAATCTCATACGCCTTCGGTAAATTGGCTGACAAACGATATTAAATTATTGATGAAATTACGAGATAGTAGCTCTGTTGCGGTTTAAACGTCACTTGACCTCTTCCTAATTAGTATTATTACAAAATCTTTAAGTAATTTTGTGTGCATCCGTGCGTAGGGAAAAGTAGGTGCTTACATTAAGCATACAGTGTGTCTGTAAAGTATGGGTTTCAAATTCATTTTTAGCTTAAACAGGCCATTTTAGGAAATAATCCTAAAACACGTCGATTTTTAATTTTTAATTTACCGTATTTTAAAATAATAATCCTAAATATACATGGTGAATTGGTACAGTGGTGGACAAAAATACAATAGTTTTATATGTGCTCATAAAGTAACGCATAACATTCTTTATTAGTTAAATTAACAATTTATTAATATTTAGATTAATAAAAATGAGCTGTTTCCAAACATGTTTAGTACTTACAGGTCTAGCAGACAGAATATGAAAAGAAATTTATTTCTTATCGATTTAAAAAGTTCGAACATTTATAAAGTCATGTTATTTCATCATATTCTGTCCGCTAGACAACCAGTATTTTTGATAATATTGTTAATTTAACTAATAAAGAATGTTATGCGTTACTTTATGAGCACACACAAAACTATTGTATTTTGTCCACCCTGTACCAATTGGAATCAACATGTGATACATTTTTGAATCAGCTCAGCTCAAGTAATCCGAAAATTGAAACAAAATGGGGCTGTTCCATTTTAAAAAATGACGGTGACGTCATTACTCGAAAGTAATTCACCCTGTATATTAGATTATTATTTTGAAATACAGTAAATTAAAATCAAAAAATCGACGTGTTTCAGGATTATTTTTAAAATGGTCTGTTTAGCTAAAATGAATTTGTTCCATACTTTACGGACACACTGTATAGTTTCTTATAATAGGGCGATAGTCGTAAACTTTGGCAGACAGTTGAATGTCCACGCGCCATCCTCAAACAATTTTCTCATCTTCGTGATCCTGATGTAATTAATGTGTCTTTTTGTGTCTCTCAAAAATCCAAGGAATGTTTCTGCTAATTTATTGTCATACTATAATAACAACATCAAACTGGAATTACAGAAGTGTTTTCTTTTCGCTTGTTTGAGATCAAAATGAAGAGGTGATACGTAGCATCAAGTCAAATGTGGTGGACCTGATGAACTATGTATTCAATTGATACAACTTTGTTGTCCTTTATAGTGCCTGCAGTAACGATAAATGGATTCGATAAATCAGCTTAGCTACAAAATAATAGAACAGATGATTTAGAAGGATTTATATACTAAGGTAAGTAGTTTGTAAGAGATTGCAATAATATCATCAGTGACAGAAGCGCAACTGTATCCCGTGTAAAACCGGATTGCACTTGCGGGAGTATATTGAATTTATTAAGGTAAGTACTAATTTGCTTAGCTACAATCGTTTCTAAAATTTTGGATAAAGGTGAAAGAATGCTAATAGGGCGGAGATCACTTATTCTTCACACTTCCGTTTTTCGGTAATGGCAAGACATGAACAATCTTCCATGAGGTAGAAAAAGTACTTTCCAGTAGACATGAATTTATAAGGTTAGTTACTGCAGGCACTATAAAAGGACAACAAAGTTGTATCATTTGAATACATAGTTCATCAGGTCCCACCATTTGACTTGATGCTACGTATCACCTCTTCAATTTCGATCTCAGAAACAAGCGAAAAGAAAACACTTCTGTAATTCCAGTTTTGATGTTATTATAGTGACAATAAATTAGCAGAAACATTCCTTGATTTTGTGAGAGACAGCAAAAGACACATTAATTAGATCAGGATCACAAAGATGAGAAGGCAAATTGTTTGAGCGCGTGCAGTCAACAATCAACTGTCTGCCAATTATAAGAAACTATATGCTCAAAATAAGCACTCTTTTCCCTACACATGGATGCATACACAAAATTACGCAAAGATTTGTAATAATCCCAAATAGAAGAGGCCCGGTGACGTTTAAACCGCAACAGAGCTATCTCGTAATTTCATCAATAATTTAATACTGTTTGTCAGCCAAGGTGCCGGAGGCTTATGAGCTTTGCACAATTTCAAGGAGCATGTATATTGTACAGATTAAGTATAACGACATTAAAAATGAAACTTTATCATCAACTGTGTTCATTTGGTACATAACATTTCATGGAATTGAATTTAGATCCCGTAAGAATAAATCTGTTTGTATGCCGTTAAACTGTCTGAATTTTTTCGGACCCACACCTGGATTAATTGTATAATTAAGTCACATATGCGTGTGGGTTCACCAATAACCTGCGCCAATGCCAGCCCACATAAACTTGAAATATAACGTTGTGTATATGGTCGGACGTAAGAGATCGATGTTAACATCTCCAATACATAAGAAATCATTGTGTGAAAGAATTATATCCGGAAATACATCTTGATATTATCGATCTCTACATAGGCGAGAATTTTCTAATAATTCCGTAATACGGAAAGTGAAGATAAGGAGGAAATTATGGAAACAACTCAACGGATGAAATTTACGAGGTTTCGCCTCTATGTGCGGGTTTATCAAGGCTCTTTGGCAAAATGAGTTACAAGTCAGGATATGTTTATTCATCGGACTGATGAAGTCGTTGAATAATAAAAAAAATAAAAACCTCAGACGTGTAAATTAAGAGCCTTGATAAAGCCTGCACATAGTGGGCAAAACACTGGCAGTTTCTTCTGTTTGAGGGTTGAAGGGTTCACAGGCCAAATTCTAACTAGTAAAAATGTAAAAATGAGGTCAATGTTGAAGTTACAAATAAATTCAGAACCCGAACACCTTAAATCTTTTGATCAGATTAGAACAGTGGTTCCCAAATGGTGGTCCGCGGACTCCTAGGGGCCGCGCTTGATTTTGTGGGGTCCGCGAACAGTGGACATAAAAATTATATTTTGCGGTCCAGCACCGCACCGGGGCGGCTGCTCGAATCGGATGCTCTTAATAATTAGTAAAGATTTAGTAGTAGGTGCGCGAGGACGTGTTTATTTTGTTTTGCAGTTGTGTTGTAAACGTAATACTTCAACTATAGACTTATATCTTAATATAGATTCCTTAAAGTGGAGGGAAGAAATAGAGTCACTACCCTTGATTCAATGTGCCGACGTTTCTGCCCGACTATGCGGGCTTCTTCAGGGCTTCTTGAAATTTAGAGCGTGACAGTCACATCTAACATAATATTTAAAAACCAAACAAAATTATACACTAAATTAATCACCAAGAATAACAGCGGTCACAAATTAAAAGTTTATAAATTAAATAAATAAATATATATTAATAAGACACACTATAGTACGAAACGGACGAACGGGCGAAACGTCAGCACATTGAATCAAGGGTAGTGACTCTATTTCTTCCCTCCACTTTAATGAATCTATATTAAGATATAAGTCTATAACTGTAATTTTTGGAGGATAAAATTAATTCAAGTAATACTTCAACTATGAACCGTTGATTATGGTTTTTTAAAAACAGCATGATGATGGTCAACTCGAAAGAAGAAACATCTTCTAAACTCCAGGAAACGTTCTATTAGCGATGTTGGCCTGCTTACAGGGCTAAACCGCGAGTTTAACGTTTTTTATTGATGCAGTAATAGAAAGAAATTCAGCAAAGTCACGAATAAAACTACGGTTACTTATTTCAAACTTTAGATAATCTTTAAATATAAAGCTATGCCACCAATAACACCAATAAATATGCAGCAAACAATAGTAGACGCGTTTGTAACCATTTCTCAGATGTTGAGAAAAGTGGAAACGTCTATTAGTTGTAGTAATTTCTTATGTTTCCTATTTTGTTACTTTACAGATTTTTTTAATATTCAGAAATCAGGTTGTGTTATGTTTCATGCGGTATAAAAATGTAATTGTTTTTTTATTTGTTAAATAACTCGAAAACTACGTGGTTTAGAGATATAACACCATCAGTAAAAATTAAAGAGGAGAAAATATCTTATGCTACCTTATGACAAAATAAAACAATGGTCATTCCATTTGAAAAAAATCAGTTATAGCCCCCTAGAGTTTTTAAAATCAAAATTTGAAACTATTAAAATGTTGCTCTTCATCGGGTCTGACCTTGCTGATAAAATTTGTTTACTAAATTTACAAATCAAAGCCGCTATAATTTTTTAAATGAACTCTGTTTATGGATTATTTTCCAAAAACAGTTATAAGTTGGCAACACTGAAAGGGAATTAAAAAATTGGTAGAGGCTGAAAACGTCAGAACACCTTGAAATATACAGGATGTTCCACTAAAAATTCATGTTTTGTTTTTGCCATCCTAAAATTGGGACACCCTAAATCAAAATTATGAAAATGTTACATACATATAAATAAATAAATGTAGATTGACTGTAAAATGTGCTATGTATTATAACACATACACATCACAATACAATAATGTAAATGTATCATACGAATAAATAAATATGTTGAAACAAAACTTCTTTCGCGCCACTATCATAAGAGGTTTCATCGGGGCGAAATTTGAAACAAACGAAAGTTCAAGGTAGACTGCTTAACTCGTACCATAAATTATCAGAAATAAAACAAGCGATTGGCGAAGAATTTCACATCGTTCTGATACTAACAAACGTGTAAGTGTGCGGCGATAAAACGAAATGCTCGAAAAATAAAATGAACGTTTAATAGTCAAAACGCGAGCACGTACCTTATACTGAAAGAGTAAATGAAAATTACGTTTAGAAAAAATTCAAACAAAAGTTATATACAATAAAATGTATTTGATATTGGTGGAAATATTGTTAAAACAATTAGTGTCTCATGATATCAATATCTCAGTAATTACTCGGATCAAAAAGTATTTTAAACAACTTTTATTTGAAGAAAAATGTTTAAAACGAATATTTTCTAAATATTTAAAAAATTGAAAATCTGTGTAGGTTAACGTCCCTTTAGGTTACATAAGCTATGCCCAAAATCTAATCAGGTCTGCGGTATTATAAATGAATCCAATGTGCAAAGTTTCATAAAATCGGACGAATGGTTTTCTTGATATCTTTTGACAATTGCTGGAATCGTTATTGCTGCAAGTTTGCACTTATGCTTCTTCAGTAATGTTCCAGTTTTATTACTTACTAAAGTGTTTTGTAATTATATTTATATTAAATAACGTGGATCACTATGTTTATCTCCGTTTGTAATGAATTACATTATGAAATTATAGAAATTACTAGAATAAACCCCAAAAATTTTTGGGCGAATGGTTTTAATTACCAATGTTTTTAAATTAATTAATTAGCTAATTAGAGTGTATTTTAAGTGGCGAAACCATATTTTTAACCTCCTAAATCGATTTGCCTATCATTTGGTATGTTTTTCAACTCAATCCGACATTTCGTTTTCTACATCTCGGCTTTTATATACGAAGTGACATAGAAGAAAAAGAACACCAGTAATAATGAATATTTTGTAAATTTTTTTGGGAATATATTTGTTTATATTAAGATAAAAACGATCAGTTTTTCAGCCATATTGCCCTAGCGGTTGTTTTGTTAACCTCATTCAAAACACTTACGATTAAGTAGCCCTAAAACAATGAATTAAACATTTGTAAGTACAGTTGTCATTTAAGCGATTTAAATTGCATTTCAAAGAGCTTTTTAATTCAATCTCAATGCCTCCAGTGCGAAGACGCCATAATTTTCGGCAATTAAGCGAGTTTGATAGGGTAGAATTGTGGGATTGCGTGAGGCTGGTTTGTCTATGAGAGATATAGCCGCTAGAACGCAACGGAGTTTAAACACTGTAGCAGTCAGTGTTCGGGCATGGAACCAAGAGGGCCGTACACGAAGAGCGAGAGGTACAGGACGTCGTCGAAGAACCACAGAACGCGAAGATCGCCGTCTTAGACTATTGGCTTTACGGGACCGCTTCTCTTCTACACGGGCGATTGCGGACCAGTGGTTTGAAGAACATGGAAGACCGATTGGGATGCGAACCGTTTATAGACGGATAAGAACCTTTGGGATCTTTTCATACCGTCCCTTTTTGTGCTACCACTGACTCCAGAGCATCGACGTTATCGTCTAGCGTGGTGTAGAGAACGGGCAAATTGGGACCAAGAATGGAATTCAATTGTCTTTAGTGATGAATCAGATTCTGTTTGGGTATGCATGACGGTCGTGCAAGGGTGAGAAGACGGCGCGGTGAAAGACAAGATCCCCAATTTTCTGTGAATAGGTATGTGCCCCACACAGTTGGAGTTATGGTATGGGAGCTATTGCTATTGGAAGTAGGTCACCTTTGGTCTTCATTAGAGGTAACATGACCGCTGCGCGCTACATCGGAGGTCGTAGACCCCCATATTGTACCTTATGTTTAGACTATCCCCAACAGCACATTCCAACAAGACAACGTACGACCTCATGTTGCTATTGTTCTTTTGGCTCATTTTGAGACCAATCAAATTGCTTTGTTGCCTTGGCCACCAAGATCTCCCGATCTTTCACCCATCGAGCACGTCTGGAATATTATGGGAAGAAGATTACTCAATTTACCTCACCCTGCACAAACTCTAGCGGCTTTGCAGCATCAGTTATAGATAGCATGGGATGAGATACATCAAGAAGAAATCGATCACCTCATTAGAAGTATGCCCAGACGTGTTAATGAGTGCACAAGACATCGTGGTGGAGCAGCACATATTAAGTTTTTGAAGAAGTTAACAGTTTAATTTTTATCAAATTGTGATCGTTTACTAATCTAAATTGTATACACTAGTATATCAAAAATTGTTCAAATAAATTCTACTATTACTTGGTGTTCTTCTTTCTATGTCACTTAGTATATATAAGCCTGATATTAACAATTATACTGTAAAATGTCGTGAGAATCTGTTTAATTTCCTAAATTAAACATATTGCGACAAACAACAAACTAGAATTGCCCATCCATGTGCTGATCAGCATTTCTTATAGATTTTGAATCCCGATGAATTTTGATAGATGCTTTTATAATGAACGATGATTTCACACGAACATTATAAAAGATTGATTTTTCACTTTGCGATATTTTATCGATGACGGTGGTTGTTGATATAGTTGAAAGTTTGTTGTACGCGAATGAAGTAATAAACTCTTCAATTGAAGGCTAACTCTAATTCTGCGGAAAAAGTGAATAAAAAAGGTGCACAAATTTTAGATTTGGAAACCGTCGCATAACTCCCCATCTTATTTATAAGGTGTGAAGTAATAATAACACAAATGAGAAATGGGCAGTTAGTGAACAATAAAATTTAATAAAATTGTAATGAAACACCCTAATATTTTAGAGGGATTGAATACAACAAATGGCTAAAATATAAACAGGTCTTTGATTGTAAATTCGTAGAGTTCAAATTTTTTACTAACTTTCCGATATTCTTTTTATTTTCTATTAGAAGTTGCCTAATTATGTACATAAATCATTTTACCTTCACTATTCTCAACCTACACAATTGATATATATCTGGGGAATACTGGTTAGTTTCGCTGGTCACGATGATATTCCGCAAGTGCTTCAGGTTTTCAGGATTGTAATGTAAATGTATTTCTAATCCGAATTAATTTTGGTGGTAATTCAGTAAGAGTAAATACACTCAGTTTCAGAGTTTTCGTAGATAACACTGATGAATTATCCACAAATTAAATAACAATAATGATTATTTGAGTTTCCATCTTTTAAAAATTAAATAAATAGAAACCCCTCATTAATTATTAAGAAGCGCCACGAAAAAGACGTAACACTTACTTTGCGATTACTGTATTTCAAAACCAATTGAACTTCCAAAGCGACAGATGAAACTTGGTTTTGGTAATCTATCTAACACAAATAAACTTAACTTTCCTGAGATTAACATATTGGACATCAATATGGTTAAAAAATTCACCTGGTATCAAAAAATCAAATATTTTATTTAAGCTAGAAAAAGGTAGCACAAAGAACGAATAATCAAAACGATACCGTTATGCATACTGGTTCTTCAACTTTCCCTTCAATTTGCAAGCCTCTTTCAATACTCTGTCAAAAGTTTCCAAATACTTTAGGAACAAATCCTTCAGTTTTTCGTACTCCTGCAACCGAAACTCGTGTATATAAGACAACATTAACGTGTGCTTACCTTTTCAAATGGTTTTTCAGGCGATTGTTCATTTTGTAATCGCAACTCGTGAATAAGAATGTCAATCATATGAACGGGAAACCAAAACGGCGGTGATAACGGTGATAATGCGTATTTAAATCCGTAATATTCTTTTCCGTGACCTAAAGCGGCAAGCAAATACTCAAGCTATTTTGACAGCTTCATCCAATATTCCACTATAGTAATATAACCTTAATAACTCGGCAGGGTTTTTCATCTGCATGCATATTACTATAATAAGATTTACTCACAGAATAAGTCTTACCTTATACATTGTTAATATCCATTGTGGTATAAATGAACGCATTTGAATAATTTGGCGACACCACTTTGAGCAACGTTGTCATATTTTCTTCTTCGTATTCTTCTAGGTATGTTTGAAGTAAATTCCAAGCAACAGCCGATGGAGAGTTGCCCACCACATTTAAATCTAAAATGTCACAGAGTAAAACACAGATGTAAAACTTTTGAACCAATACCGTGTAAATCATTTTCGATCAACCACTTCCATGCCTTTGAACTTTTGGTTTTGCTTAAACGTATACATTGCTTAGTCAGGCCCTCAAATACCGCATCGTACTTTAACCCACGTTTTGCAAAGTAATAAAGCGTATTTGAATATTCCGGCATTTATTAAACATCCTAAGACTTCGTTGGGAGCTACAAAGAAATCATAAGAAAATGTACGGTACATAACTGTGATATTACTTATAGACGAATCAGTTAAATTCCTCGGATAAAATCTGGCTAATCTCAATCGAGCGCTGGCTAATTCTAATTGCTGTTTTATATCACACACTTCCAATAGTACAACTTTGTTCTCTATTGTAATCACGAAATTTTCCTCTAAAAAGGCAATGTTTAATTAATATGGAGGTGAAAGTCTACTCAGATACATCTCTAATTTTAAAATACAAATAAAATAATTAAATAATCAAAACAACGACGTTGTCTTAATGTTAAGGATGTCTGGTAGCAGCATTCGAAGCTATTCCACTACATTTGATGTTCACAAAAGTTCTTTTACAAAATTTCCTACCCACAATGGATGATTAGAAATATGTTACTTATACAATGGTGAATTAAATTAGGAAAATCACACACAAACTGATGAAAGGTGACTGAATAAAATATATGCACAAGGTGTCTCCAACCTCTCGGGTCAAAATTAAATATATTCTAATAAACTAAACATTTTAATAAAAGGGGCCTATAGTCAAAAAACGAATATTCATGTTTTATTTCAAAAACGTAATTTCAACGTAGGAATCAAATGGTAGAAAATTCATAGTTTGTGTGAACAACTTTAATTTTCATGAGACACGAATTCTGATAACGACGACTGGAGGCGCTAGCTATCTAACAAAACAACTGCCTGACGCTAGCTAACCTGTTTAGTAGTCACGGTGACATTCGTTTGTTTACAGTTCATGTCTCACTAATATGTGTTTCCGGTCAAGGGTTCTTTATATTAAAATGTTCAGTTTGGTGTATACAGGGTGTCTCAAAATTGACGCCCATCCTTTCAGAATATGAATCGGGCGGCTAAAAAATTAAAACGTAAGAATAAAAAATTGCGTTATGTCCATGGTTACAGAGTTATTGACAAAAACAAAGATCTAACATTCAATGTTTACACTTTATTAAAAACGAAGTCAGCTAAAAACAAATGAGTAGCATAGAATGCTATGGTAATGTTAAATGTTAATTATTAGTTCTGTCAACTTTTGTCATAATAAGTATAAGTATAATTTCATACGATTATTTGTTTTAAAAATGGAACGTCATTATTCCAATCGAGAATATGTTGATATGTTAAAAGTATTAGGTGCGCATAATGATAATGCCAGTGCTGCAGCTAGAGCATATACCGTAAAATTCCCAAATCGACGGCACCCTGATGTAAAAACTATACGACGGGTTGAACAAAGATTACTGGAAACAGGTAATTTAAATCCCAGATTAAATAAGGGAGGACCCCATTCTACGCTCAACGTCGTCCAAGATGAGCAAATTCTTGATTTTGTTGAAGCGGAACCAAATACAAGTCTTCGAGTTACGTCGAGACAAACGCATTTCCAAAGATACCATTCATAGATTATTAAGAAGGAATGGCTTATATCCATTTAGGCCTCAAAAAGTTCAAGTTTTACATGAAGGAGATAGGGAGCTTCGGATTAATTTTTGTAGATGGTTATTGGATAACGTAAACAATGATCCACATTTTATAGAAAATATTTTGTTTACTGATGAGTGTACATTTACCCAGACAGGGATTATAAATACTCATAATTTGCACGAATGGAGAGATGAAAACCCTTATTTAATACGTAAAAGATGTCACCAAAGACGATGGTCAGTAAACATTTAGGCTGGGATTATTAAATAATAATGTAATCGGCCCAAATATGTTACCTAACCGACTAAATTCAGCATCGTATTTTCATTTTTTAAACGACAATTTACCACTGCCATTGCTCGATCAAGTCCCATTAGCAACTAGATTGAATTGTTGGTTCCAACATGATGGTGCTCCTGCACATTATGGTGACAAGTGAGAGCATTACTAAATCAAACATTCCCCGACTGTTGGATTGGAAGAGGTGGACCCGTACTATGGCCTCCTAGATCTCCAGATCTAAATCCATTAGATTTTTTCTTCTGGGGATTCTTGAAAGAAAAGATTTACTTTGAACCTGTTGAGAGTGCGGAAGATGTAGTAGCTCGTATTCACGCTGCTGTGACATTTATAGACGAAAACATGCTACAGAGGGTTCGTGATTCAATGATAAATCGTGCAAATATTTGCATTGAAGTAGGAGGCGATTTGTTTGAACACATAAATTAATTTCTTGTTTTGTAACAAATATTCGTTCTTAATAAAGTTTAAACATTGAATGTTAGATCTTTGTTTTTGTCAATAACTCTGTAACCATGGACAATTTTGAGACACCCTGTATATTCAATTTCGATGTTTAACAAATATACAGGGTGGCCCACCGAAACAGGCCGTTTTTGGAGCTATCTTACACTTTCTAAAAAACGCACAGACACGTCAATTTTTGTTTAGAAGGGGACATCTTCTAAGGACAAAGTTGACCTCGAAATATCAACAGGGTGGCCCCGACAGGTACCTCATATGAAAGCCCTTTCAATTCTCTATACAGCTACATGCATCTTATTTCGGTCAGGGGCACCGATATCCTATTTTCAAAATAAAAAAAAAAGTCAGAAAATACTGTAATATAGTCAAGAATGCCAATTCATGTTTACAAGGGACATTCATTAGACATTTTATGCTAATCAAACATAATGCTCGAGTCAAAGAAAGGAGGATTCGTTTCATTTTGGTAGTATTTTTACATCAGCTCTATCTTGTGTTTGGAATAATTCCAAATACATGTTCCCATTCAAATTTCCCGGCAAGATGATTGGTCTAATAATACCGTCCGAAACGTTTAGTTGCTCCGGATGTTGCGTTTGGGCTTCGTGAAAAGCTTTCTAGGGCTCCTTAAACCCCCTTCTCGGAATAAAACGTATTTGTTTGAATAGAGAATTGCAATACCTTCCATATGAGGTGCCATGACCCGCCCTGTAAATTGAGATTTTGAAGATAGGGCTGCCGGGCCCTGACCGAAATTAGTTGCATATTGCTGTATAGAGAATTGGGCTGTCATATGAGGTACCTGTTGCTCCATCATGCCATTTAAGATTTTCGACATGGGGGCTGCCGGTCACCCTGCTGATATTTCGGTGTCAACTTTATCTTGGGAAGATGTCCACCTCAAACAAAATTGACGTGTCCGAGTGTTTTTTTTGAAAGTGTAAGACTGCTCAAAAACGGTATGTTTCGTTTTCGGTGGGCCACCCTGTATGATACGTAAAAATTAAATAAAACTGAAATAAATCAAGTACTTACTTTACTTCCAAACCGTCTTGGCATTTTATAACTTCCGGTTTGTCATCCGGGTCAAACGGTTTAATCACAAAGACTGATCTCTACAGCACAAACTCAACGCGTTAACAGCAGCCAAATAACATTTAACTTGCTTTTCCAGAGCCTCAATCGTATTATAATGTTTCAAACGGTAAGCTTGTTCGTACATGACGGAAGCACCTACAATACACATATAATCTATCTTCTCGAAAGGAAATATTTATATCCTTTACCTAAACGAAAACGTTACTCCGCGACTTATGGCAAATGCGTACATAAAATCGTAATACAGATTGTGTAATGGATCAGAAGCGCGTGCGTACTCGGTGGCGATTGTATAACAGTCATGGTCTAAATCGGAATGCGAGTAAGTCATCAATTTATACAACTCCTTATGAACAACTAAGGTTTTAAGGAGATCTCTTAGATTGTCCTTTTTCCGCACTTCCTCGGATTTGCATTTATTGAATCGTATGCCTGATCGTAATGTTTCAGTGCTAAGTGGTGATAGAATTTGATTGAATACAGCCTGGTGAGAGACAATAGGTATAAACAAATTTCTCCGTGTTACCGATACTTACCACGTGAGGATCTTCGGATCAACGTTCTTTAAAGCCTTTGTAGCTATACTTAGAACGTGATCTCTCGCTCCGTGCGAATCGAACAACCTTATGACCTATTAAGAAATGTTAATTAAAAACTTGGCAACTCAAGCAACTGAAAATCAAAAACGAGAGTTTCGCGCAGAACTCCACATCGTTATAATACTAACAAACGTGTAAAAAGTATGGAAAGTGCGCGTCAACAAAATATTTTGCTCGAAAAATAAAATAAATATCTAACGGCGTCAAAACGAAGTACTGCGCCGTTTAAGACGTGTTGAAAATTAAAGTGAAAATAAAAATTGCGTTTTAGAAAAATATTTAACAAAAGTCATAGACAATACAATTTCCAACTTTTTCATAAATTTTTATAATTAAAATTGGTGGAGATATTGTTAAAACAATTAATGTCAAGTGATATTTGAGTAATTACTTGGCGGTTAAAAATAGCTTAACCCTCCTATTGTGTTAACATTTTAGTTTCACTTATTGTGTTCGGGTCACTATGACCCGGGAGTATATAACTGTCGTTTTGTTGTGTTTAAATTGATATAACTGTAAATAATAATAAGAAATAAAGTGTTAGTAGGTACCAATTTATTATTTCTAAGATATTATTGTAAACGTTACTTAAAAATATATTAAAAACAATAGTTTATAGGTGGACACACTATTTGTGACAGTCTTGACAGTAGTAATATACATGCGCTTTGCATAGATACTTTGAGCAATTACAACATACCATACTAGTTTTATTATCATTTGAAGAGGGACAAAAAATACATCGTTTACGCTTAGTAGTGGTTGACTGTTTTTCACTTCGACATTACTGGTTGAAGGACGTGATTTTATAACCATTTCAGCTGCAGCAATACTTCTTGGGATACGTTTTCTTTCTTGCAATAATGGGTGATCAAGGAATTACCCAATTCTTCAAGAAATAGTCGGCGTTTTGTAAGTTTTCCAGCATTCCAGGTTGGGTTACTTCGCACCACAGAACATAACCGTTGTAAGCTGAAACATCCATGATATTGTAAAAGATTGTCATTGGCCATCTTTTAGTTTGCCGTCTGCATGTGTATGTTATTACTAACTTGTCTAACGTGTCTACAGCACCTTTAGTTTTGTTGTAATCTAAAATCATAAACGGCTTTTATGATCTTGGTTACACACTCCGTTATCGAGGTGCATGGTGCTCATGAGCGTAACATTTTTATTCCGTTTCGGAATATAAGAAACTATCGATGTGTCCTTTGTAAAATAAAATTTTGAAGAAAGAACTTCTTTCCGGTTGGAGAACAATGCGGCAGGCAATTCAGGCTTATTTTTGCGAATAGTTCCAAGCATGGTTATTTTTCTTTCAATAGCATCTGCCCAAGATCGTACGAGGTGAAAAAATTATCACACGTTACGTTGTGACCTTTTAGGCCATAAGTTAGGTCAAGCACAACTCTTTTCCTTGACCTCTCTCTGGAGGTTCGCCTTCTTTTTACCGAGTAAACTTGCATGTTATATGCATAACAGTTACAGAATCGCATAAAGTCCAAATCTTGACTCTATATTTAGCGGGTTTATTCGCGATATATTGTCTTAAACAGGACGACCATTCTAAAGGTAACGAGTTGCTCATCTTAATATTAAGCATCTTTCTATGAACATTATAGAGCTTAGGTAGAATTGCAACCCATTCATCCCACAAGTCCCGTATGGCAGCTAATTTATCAGTTTGGCGTCGTTGTGGTCGAGTTTTTTATCGTCAAAGCGAATTACCTCGTGCAATTACATGAAATCGTTGAAGGGACATAGTTGCTCGGAATATTGGACGACCTACATTTCCATCCCACAGACTGGCTGTTGCCTCTCCATAAGATTTATACACTCCAGCTAGAAACATAAGCCAAAATATGCTTCTAGTTCTACTAATGTTACTTCTTGAAATGTGTCACCACAAAGTCTTTTGCCTTCTAAATTTGACATTTTCAAAATTAGGTTTACAATTTTGGGTGTAAAATATAAGAAGTAAGTTGATTTTATATCAATTATTCGCGACGTAGCATACTTGGTTGGTCCAGGAATGCACGAAATAATATTTGCGGCGGAAAACCTTCCCGATTGACGGGAATTTTTTATTCCACAACTATAATACCATTTTTGAAGTTACGTGATTATCCGTATCAATCTTCATATGAAATCGTAGCTTCTACTTCATCATCCGATCTCACTATTATACATCTCGGTTTCGGACAAATGGTCCCTCATCTTCCGGAAACATTAGAGTCACTGTCAGAATCACATTGTAAAAAGTTTCTCAAGTTCACTATCCTTGAGCACTCTTCACTCTACCATTTTCACATAATAAATTTCGCAAATGTTAGGTGTTTCTAATTAGACAATAGCATCAAGTTTGATATTTACTACGAAACTAACGCACAGATGCTTCTTGCCTGTACTTATATGCGTGGAGCCACAGAGAAGTCTCAAACAGGAATAAATCTTGTTTACGGTACGCAAATGACGTATGCGATATGAGTAATAATGTGAAAATATGATGTAAATAATTTAGTATTTATGAAATAAAACAAAACTAATAAAGTGCATATCTGTCCATCATAATAATAATCTTCTTGTACTTGTAATTTGAACCACACAAATTACCGGGTCATATAGACCCAAACACAGTGGGTGTAACAAATGCATTTACAAAGGAAACTAATTATAATTTTTAATATCATTCTAGGTACACCGTTATTACAGTAATAAAATCAAAGTCATGCAGTGACAACGAAATATTTAAATAAATGGACGAATTATGCACATTAAAAGAACGCGATTGGGTCATATTGACCCGAACACAATAGGAGGGTTAAACAAAGTTGTGTATAATTACATTATAAACTTTTATGAAGAAAAATGTGTAAAATAAATATTTTGTGAACATTCCAAGATTTCGAAAATCTATTATGCCCAAAATCTCATCATATTTGTACTATTGTAAATAAGATACATATGCAAAGTTTTATAAAATCTGCCTGGCCATTTTCCTGACAAGATGTGGAGTAAATATCCAATTCGGTAATAGGAAAAGAATTCACATTTATGAAAGAAATGTGCACCTCGAAGCACTGTAAAATCGAATTAAACATTACAGTAACAGAATAGTTAAACGTATTTAATATGGTAAGTCGTTATACCCTACATCGCTACATCGGAACAAAACGAGATATCGTGTGCCCACGTTCCTTTTAAGACGAGTTGAAAATTCTCACTCTCATAAAGTGAAAATGAAATTGCTTTTTAGAAAACAAAGGTTCAAACGGAAGTTATAGACAATACATTTTCAACAACTTTTGTCTGATAACTTTTTGTATAATTCATATTGGGAGAGATATTGTCAAAACAATTAGTGTCACGTGAATGTCATATCTCAGCAATTATTATCGAATCAAAAATAGTTTAAGCAAAAGGTGGGTATAATTAAATTATAAACAACTTTTATTTAAAGCAAAAATGTTTAACATATTTTAAAATTTGAAAATATGTGTAAGTTAACGTTAATTTTGGCTAGATAGATTATGCCCAAAATCTAATCAGATCCGCGGTATTATAAAAGGCCAATGTTCAATGTTAATAATTGGACCGGTGGTTTTCTTGATATCTTGTTTACATACAGACGGACCGCTACTAACTCTAATTCGCCGGAAAGAGTGAAAATAAAATGGTGTTAAAATTTTTGTTTGAAACCGTCGCATAACTCTCTTATTATAAGATGTGGAGTAAAATAATTTTTTAAGTTACGTTGACAGAACGGATAGCAAAGAATATAAATGTTATTACCAAGCCAGTTAAAGAACCCACATAATATGTGAGAACAAAATCTTTAATTTTTTGAAAATGGGCATTGATGGAAATACTCCTAGAACGTAACAAAACAAAAATAATTAATATAACAAAACCAGACTTCCTATCTCATTGATTCCTGCTCAAAATGATTTGGTAATTTTATTGCATTCTGTCCTAATCTAATTCTTAGGTATTCTAAATCAGAAAGCAGTTGTAAAAATATGGACATTCCTTCTTTAAAATAAAGTCATAAAACCTCCAATAACGTCAGATTTGGGTAACTTTCGTTAAGGTGATTCGTGACTCTGACTATCCTTGAGTTGTGGTGGAGCACCATCGTGCCCCAGAACCTAATATAATTGTGGTCCAAATGTTTCGAATGTAATCCAGTAAATCCACGAGGAATCCCAAAAACATAATTTCAAGATCAAGGTTGTGTGTTTATTACTGCATTCAAATATACAGTATAATTTAGTGCTAAAATTTATTGCTACATTATCAAATTTTGTGCTCCATACCTATTCGCACCACAACTGATATTAAAATGTACTTATCAAATAAAATGTCAATGATATACCGTGTGTCCCGGAAAACCTGAAGCATTCTGTTTAACGATTATATGTCCCCAAAGCGTTTTTAGAATATTTCTACTATCAGAACACTTAATAATGTGTACTAGAAAACGTTTTGCGTAACAATTTCATTGTTAAATTAATAATATTTGAAAAATATTTCTGCATAATATCTTTTTTAATATTATTACCAAGAACAACGAAAGAAGTAGAAGAATTAGATCTCAAGTTTGAATGATCAGTACTCATTAGCATTAATGTTTTGGATCAAGCGGTCATCTGCGATAAAATTCTGTGTGTAAAGCGGACCTTGAATTCAAAATATGAATTTCCGACGTTGGAGAAAATTGTCCTGAGATTGAAGTGCTTATTAGATGTGGTGGAAAGCTGCTGACTGGAAAAGTTCATCAACTCAAATCTGGTTTAGCGACCGTGAGACAAGATTGGGTAGGACGGTTATGGTAAGAGTTCCAGGTCAGCCAGGAAATAGTAGTGTATTGATGACAATTTCACTATTAACACAGGAATAATCATCTCTGGAAACTTGATTCAATTTGAATAATAGACCCAATGGGACGTCACTTTAAGAAAGAGATAAATTGCCGCATTAGATCATTTCAGGAGAAATGTGAGAATCAATGGGTGCGTTCATCCAGGCAACCGCTACTGTAGCGATCCGGGAACAACCCTAAAATTTGTTATGAACGCACATGATCCAATGTAGCGCTCAGGTAGCGGACGCCATTTAAACAGCGTAGTTGTTTTCCGCTCTTTGATCATTGATCAGTGATCGGGTAGTTCCTTTTGTGTATTTATCTATGCGTTCACAATCGTATAAATCAAAATTTTAGGTTAGATTCCACAAATTATGACATTTATTGAAGTTTGAGAGATGGCGATGAAAACCGGTTCAGCAACAACTCAAATAGTGATCCCACGTAGCGCTACTTTTAGAACGCTCCGATTTTGATTCGGATGAACGCACCCATTGACGATAGAGGTACGAGGTTGACTTACCATTGTTTCCAGGGGCATCCGGTTTTGAATGATAGCAGAGTCCTGGCAGAGAAGAGACTCATTTCTGCGACTAAAAATTAGTAGCAATTGGGAAAGTGAAGAATCGTTGAAGTTGGCATAATTGAAGTTTCTAAGGAGGAAGTTGGATTGGTCATTATTTACCCCAGGGCAGCTTCAAGGATGAATCAACTTCGAAAGCTGTCTTCGATGCCTCTGCAAAGCTAAAGAATTTCGATCCCTTTAATGACTGCTTGGAAAAGGTACAAATTTCATTAAATGGATCCCATCGGTGCTGAACAGATTCTGAGAAAACGGAATGGGTGGTTGTGAATTTTTTGAGATTCCTTTGATGGGAGAATTTGGCGCAAAAGACGTTCAGAGTTTTCCGTCAGAGACGTGTTGTGTTTGGAGTCACTTCTACTCTGTTCCTCCTTGGTGCAGTCTTATATTATCATTTAGAGAATAACCTGGGAGAAGAAACAAGTAGCAATGAAACTAGAAAATCTTTCTATGTAGATAATGATGTCTCTTCAGTGGATAGCGAACTAGAATTACACAATTTTATCCGAGATGCAAGAGATTTTCTAATTTGTTCGAAAATGGATCTCAAAGGTGGAGACACACTCTTCTGGAGGAGGAGAATGGTGACGTTAGCCCAACTCTGGTTCTAGGAATGTTGTGAGATAAGAAGGATGATGTCTTGTAGGTCGACTTCAGAAAAATTCAAGCAAAGATTGTAACAAAGCGTGCGATTCTGCTACTAGTCAACAGGTTTTTGATCCCCTTGGAATACTCTGTCCTGTAGGTATATTATAATAATCAGAAGGACATCTGAAGTTCAACAATATTTTGTATTCTCTGTCCTGATTATCTGTTTTTCCCATTATTTTGTTTTACTATTTCTTTAACCTACTATTTTTCGTCATTACGGTGACTGGCGGTTGGACTGTTCCATTATATGTCGTCATGCAATGGCTGTGCTGTTATATTTTATGTTCTTATTTACCTTCTATAATGTTTTACTTAATTAATATTATTATGTGAATATTAGGTGGGTAAGGGTTGGCATGTTTAGGTTTTAGTGATTTTCCTAAACCTTGAAGTAAATCTTTGCCAAGACAAACCAATCCACAATTGCACGAAACCGTTCGTCGCCACACTTATACGGATGATCTTATATATCATACGAATAATATGTGATCCAACCATTTTATGTGCGGATAGAACTGTGTATTTGAAATTAGATTTACTTCCTCTCAACAAGTTTTTCTTCAAGATTCTCAAGAGGTTCATCGATCGAAGAGGTCGCCAGTGCGATTTATAATGATAATCGACAAAACTTTTGGAACGAAAATTTGGATTGGGAAAAGTACAAGCAGAAACAACAACATTGAAGATTAAGTAAATGCCCAGCAGTTAACTGTAAGGACTTGTGTGCGTTAAAGTGCACGGCATGAGTTCCCTACCACCTTCCCACCACCTTCCGCGTTACCTTCCTTCCTCCTTATTTGTAGCTTCATTGACCTTTATTTATACGCATTTGCAACATAATGTATTATTATTCTTGCTCTGTATATATATATAAATATTACCTGTATATGTGTATGACATGTTATATGACAGTTGGGCAGAGCCCACACCTGCACCTGTGATTGCCACCTTACCTTGCATATACTTTACACCGTGAGTGATGGTATTATTGCTCTTCCCTATGTTAGCATGATGCATTACTACCATATATTATGTATCTTTCAGATGATGATATGATGTGGGTGATCTTGTATGTGGGAGAGAACCTCTGGGAGATTACACGACCTTGAGATTACAGTTATTATTACTTATTGACTTACTTTATTTATACTTTATTCTTGTTAGTATAACATATATATACTTTTCTTTATATATATTCTATATATATATATTTATTTTTCCTTTATTTATATCTTCTTTATACACAGGAGGTGGGTGTTTATACACAACACATATTGTTACATTATCTTATATCTTCTTTATTATTTTTTTTCTTTTCTTATTTATTTATTTATATTTTCTTTATTATTTATATTATACTTTTCTTATTTATATTCATATTTTTTTTTCTTCTTTTTCTCATATTTATATATTCTCTTTATATATATATCTATAATCATT
>JALBCR010003324.1:0-112050 GCA_030710515.1 Abscondita cerata
TATTGCTATATTCCTTGTATAACATGTGGTCAATTAATTTTAGGAGTAAGGTAATAGAAAAATAAAAACGTTGCAATTTTGTAAGGTATCATTTTTCCTCACTATAATTGTTTATCCTCTGCAGAATCGAATGAGTTAGTAGAGATGGTATGATTCATAAACAAAAATTGTTTTGAATCTTGCCTATAAACAAAAAAGAAAACTTGGTAGGTACTTATTTTGTAATTTGGGGACCAATCTTAATCTCTTGATTGTGTTTCGAAGAAGGATTATAAAGTCTTGTACCGCATAATCTCATATCTTCCACAGCAAAAAAGGAGAAAATTTATTTTGAGATTGTGTGACAATTCGAAAAATTGTAAACAAAATCCTTAGTGTTTATTTATTAGAAACCATATTATAACTATACCTGCAAGATCTGTGAAAAGTAATATAATACTACAAAAATAACAAATTTAAAAACAGTTTATTATTAGGGTATTTGATAATAAAAAAATTCTACGCCCATTGCACTTGCCGTTAGAACATTTCAAAAACACAATTTTCTTCCTGTACATCACTGGGGGTTGCAGATGAAATTACTAACAACACCGAGCAGAGCCGTGACCGGGTCCGAAGCATGTCATAAATATTTTGGGTTTTAAGCTGATTACCTGTCGTAAATCATCCCTACAACATTTCTGTGCGTGGTCAAAATTTAATATTTATATTTGGACCCAATATCTTGATAATTATTAATGACAGAGAAAACAAAAATCACTATCGTCTTCAGAAAGAAAAATCACAGGATGGACAAAACTTTTTCCTTTTTTTTGGCGTTTTATAGCCATTTTAAAATTTTTGTAAAAATGCATTTCTTTAATTGACCATAATTTGATTAATATTAAATATTTTTTATTTTCATTTCCCCAAATCTATAAATTTCTTCAAGGATTATTTTCATATTTGGGAACGAGTATCAAACCTTGTCAAATAACTGAATTATTGGGTACAGAACTTTGCATTTAAAAATCTCCATACAGGAAAAACGATTTTTCGAAAAGACAATCGTTGAAAAGATGTCTGAAATTAAACAAAGTACTGGGAAAAATTTAATATATGGTAAATTTACAACTATCGTTGAATCATTGTGTGTGTTTCGTTATTGAAGTTGTTTTGTTTATTGGGATTATCAGGTGAAACTTATACATGTTTGCTTTATCAGTCTCGTTAGATTAATCATTGCCTTTAAAAATTGAGCTCTTAGTAATGTATTTTTGTATAGCAGGGTAGATGGTAACAACGTAAAACCAATTATATACTCTTGGGTAAAACGATTTGGAAACGATTATATGCGCACCATTAGATGGAAGTCAGGCTTTAGTAGTTAGTGCCACAGAATCCGTACCGGAAGAAGTAAGTTATGACGAACCAGTAACAGCGTCTATATATAAAACAATAAAAATTAATTCAAAGTAATCCACAAACCTAACAAAATGTACCACAAATTTGTAAGAAATGCGTATAGTGTCTTAACATAAAAAGTCGTTTTCTTACACTTTCGTAACGAGTAAAGTAAGAAATTATGCGAAAAGGCTCAAGAAGCATGTTTAACATTGTTTTACCAGAAACTACTTACATTTCTGAATTCATCATGAAGTTGATGGTAACAATTACACCACGTATGTCAGAAAAAAGGAAGACCATTAAAATTTTAAATTTCAGGCCATTTAAAGCGGGTAATCTGCGCGCACGTAGCCGTAAGTGCACAAGACTCCAACCGTTTCAAGTAGCGTCAACATAGAAAGCGGCATTTTACGAGCAACTTTTAAACGGCGAAGTCCTTAGCGTGAAACGTAATCGCTGAAACTGCCAAAATAATTGACTATGCAAGTGTTGTCGTCATGGTCGCCATTTTGTTAGGGTAGTTAAAGAGCTTGGTTCCAAATACACTGTATGTTTATATTTATGTCTTTACTTTATTAGTTTAATTTTGTGTAACAAATATTATAATTGGCTGTTCTATTTATGAAGAGTTGGACCTGTGTAAAACTAAGCATTTTAATAATAAATTGCCGTAGAATAACTGAAATTGCCTTTAAAAACAATCTAAACATAACCTCACTTTGTTTGAAAAATATTTTAACTGTATAAAAGTAATTATCTCGCCAATTTATTTTTAAAACTGTTAAATTATGTATTTTGTTAATTACTTTATTCACCTGATAAAAATTGATGAAAATATGAACTACTAAACTACTTTAATAAATCGGTTATGGAAATTATTATAAACAGCTGATTTTATTTGGAACCAAGCCCTTGACGTGCCGCAACAAAAATGGCGAATTGACGTCACACTTGCCTAGTCAATTAACCTTAAAGCAACCGTCGTTACGTTCCAGAAACGAAATAGACCAGGCAATACTGAATTAGATCACCAGGTAATATTGAAATGTTCAATGAATCAAACCTCTTCAAAAAACAAGTTGATTTCATTTTAGACACGAGCGGAAGCATGTGGGGTCAAAAATTCAACAAGTTATATAAAGAAGCAATGAACAAAATTTTGGAACAACTTAAAGAAGGCGTTTAAGAATTTAACTCTAAAGCGTCCCTAGACGATCAATATTTACGTCAATATATTACATTTATTGTGTCAATATATTACGTAACCAACCCACACGGTGCAATATTATTGCTCAATAAATTAGTTCACGAGTGATACTAGTGCAGTCAACATGTGGAATAATAGAAGACAGCAAGTTGTGTGGCTATAGCATGGTTATAGCTTCAAAAAAGAAGGAAAAAAACGCGGTGGATGAAGGAATGGTTTAAAGAAAATAAGTACACTCATGAAAATCTGTTAAGTGAACTAAAATTAGTGAACAAGTGATTTCAAAATTTTACGACTAGATAGTGGTATTTGATGAACTACTGAAATGGTTACATCTGAAATACAAAAGGGATACTATAATGCGAGATGCTATCCCTCAAGTCAGCGTTTATTAATAACACTACGTTATCTAGCTACTGGAAATAATTTTGAAGATTTAAAAAATTCACAAGTGCTATCTACAATCCATAGGCATAATTGTAATGGAAACTTGCACATTATAATAAACTGCCTGAAGGATTACATAAAGGTTAGTAAAATACGATTATTTCAAAAATTATACAAAATTTATTTTATATGTATAGTAATTATTTACATTTATTAAAAACTTGAAAGCGTGAGAAGTAGTGGGTTGCGACAAGTATTATTATGAGACGAAGTATCCTGGAAGTAGTTCTATATGTCCTGTCAGTTGAGGTGGTGCATGTGGGGTATCATAATAACCGGACTTGGTATCATAGTACTATATGGTGTAGATGTGCGACTAATACAATTATTTGTACAGAATCCCTGTACAGAGTGCCCATTGGCCCTCAAACAATACATCATTGATAGCCTTTTTGCAAACATTTGTTGCTGCGGGTCAGTATTTCTGAAGTTCTGCCCAAGCTGAAGCAATTTTGTCTGAGTCAGTTTGAGGTTCTTGAAGGTGTTTGCGTGCTAGCGATATTAATTCTTCGGACTCTTCTTTTTTGGAGGACCATTCTTGGGCTGTAAATTAATACGTATTTTAAGTAAACCTCTCATCTGTGAATAATATTTTTATTATTATTTTATTATTTTATTTTATTTGTAATTGCAGTTCCAGCAACAGGCTGAATGGAAAGCTATTTTGTGAATGGATTTAATGATCGATGGAATTTTCCGAACTGTCTATGAGCAGTAGATGGAAAGCATGTGGCAATTAAAAAACCACCACACACTGGTTCGCATTATTACAATTATAAAAGTTTTTCAGTATTGTAATGATGGCAGTTGTAAATTGCAATTATGAATTTATTATGGTAGATGCTGGTATTAATGGGCGAATATCAGACGGAGGTGTCTTGGCTTATACTGCATTTTGGAAAAGCATTATCAGATAAATCACTTCAAATCCCCAGAACCACCTGCTCCATTACCAAATAGTGAAAAAATACTAGCTAGTTATATGATGCCGATCTAGACCACATTAGAAGTGGCCCAGGATCGGGACTCAGGTTTCGGGGAAGATCGTATGTAAACGTGAAGGGCAAAGCACTTCGGCAGTGGCTCAGAATCGGCATGTGGTTTTGAGGAGAAAGTGGTAGGATAATGTCGGGTATGATCGAGGGAACACGCATGTTGTTAAGTAATAAAAGAGAGGGGGGAAAACGGTTAGATATAAATTTAGGATCTTGAAATGCATATTAGTTCTACAGTAATATCAATTTGTTAAACTTCAACCTTAAATTTATTAATTAATTTCTAAAATGGCATTTTTGCTGACTTGAACGTGCTCTACTCATTTGCTTCCTTATGTAAGTGCAAGAAGCCTACCAATAGAAGAAAAAATTAAAGTCAAATCTTTTAGTAAAGTTGACGGAAAATTTGGTGAACAAGTGCTTGTTGAATGTGAAGACTTCAAAACACCTCTTCCGCAAAGATTTACATCAAAGTTTACGGTTGCAGACATCAATAGGATTAATAAAGAAATACAGACATCAAAAAATATTTATATCATCAGTAAAGGAGCAGTTGGCCCGACTACTAATATTGAGTTTATTCAAGAACCAAAAATGAATAAAAAGGAAGTGCAATTAAGAAAAATGTATAAGCTAAGGTTGAAGTTATATTTAAAATCTTTGGAATATTTATCGCATAAAATTAGTATATATATGAAATTAATAAAGCTTTAAAAATGTAAAATTGTAATAATAAATGTATTTCATAATAATGTGTGTTTCTTTTAACCACCTTTTGTTTCATCATATACATAATATATAGTATATATAATTTTAATAATTTTAAATAATTGTTGACCGTGGTATGATTAAGATGCCAATATCTATTAAATTTGTGTGTCCTAGTTGTAAAGGAGAATCTGATTTAGAAAACACAAAGTGTCTCATGTGCTCTTTGCACGATATTGTAAAACGCCAAGGTGGAAAACACTTAACATCATATTTTTTAAACAGGACACAAAAAAATAAAACAAATTGTGAATACAACTTAGTAGAAAAAGTGTATAGCTTGTAACAATGGTTAAGAATTATAAACGAGTGCGATTTAGTGACAGAGTTTTGAATATGATTTAAATGATCTACATGAAGACAGGCGGAACTATTATTTAGTAGACAAAATCAGGTTTCAGAGTAGAATTAAGGCTGCAGAACAATTACTTAAATATGTTTTAATAAAGAAAATTAATAGAATCAAAACTCTCAAAATGGAAAAGGAACATTTTCAATGAACTGAACTTCATTATTTAACGTGTAATTTCAATCAGTGTTCTATGTATTCAACAGTTTGTCAAAAAACTTTTGGGTAGTAAGTAAAGAAACGTCTGTAATAATGGTTAAAAATTGGAAACACAAATGTATACTCAAATACTAAAAAATTTAAGGTTTGTTAATATGTACATCAGACGTACTAATATGTGTAGTTAATCAAAACTGTTTAACACTTATGAACCCCAAATGAGGGTAAGCGTGATGTAATAACTCAATTTTCAAAAATAAATCTGTCTACCTTAGGTAGTAACTTTAAGATTGATTGAAAAAAAGTTTAATTATTACAGCACGCTTTCACCCGAAGTTGTTCACTCGAGAACAACTCAAAACGGCGATAGTATACGAACTAAAAAGACAATGGTATAGTAGGGATTAAAACTGGAAGGGAAAGTTGAATAAATTTAAGCAAACTGGAATAGAAAAGCATTACTATTTCAATACATTGTTTTACAACTTTCAACTGAGTTATTAATTATGTCGTCCGCTAACAATAACAACCATCAATTAGGACCAGGTAATATAGAGCCTTTTTTAACTGAAGGTTGTATTCTAAACATATATATGGGTTTATAGACATGGTGATGTGTCCGTACAACCAATTCCACATTATGTTGCGGCACCGGCTGGAGAAACACCTTTACAAATGCCACCCGGAGGAGATACATGCAAAGAGGAAGCCCAAAACAAAAACATATGGAAGAATGGGAAAGGAATCAAGTCCTACGGCCTCCCATTCAACCAAAATTTATGCAAGATGTACCTCCTCTGGGTGAGGACGAATATTGGGATGAGGAAGAACCATGCCAGCCGTATGTGCCGCAATTAAATAATGTTTATATTAATAAGAAAGGTTTTGTGTATAACAAAAAATAAATATATATTTTAAACTACGTTTTATTTTAATTGCCTTTGTTATTGTCGATGCAAGTAGAATATATAATTTAAAAAAGGATTAAGTAATTGTCAAGTAAAGAGGGTAAGTGTGTGAAGCAAGCCCACTTTTGGTCTTGGTGTCAAGCATTTCCTGCGTTTTAGAAGAGCTTTTTAAATTTTTAGGTAACCTAACATTCTGATAGTTGATGATACATATTTTATGAACAAGTCTTTTAAAGTAAAAATATGCAACTTTAACATGTTTAAAAAAATTATTTATCCTAACTGACTAGAGGTTATCTTCTGAAAATAGATTTTTCTACAAAATATAAAATAATTGCTTATAATGCACTTCAATTTTCAAAGATGAATCTGTCTACCTTAGGTAGTAACTTTAAGTTTGATTGAAAAAACGTTAAGTTATTACAGCACGCTTTCACCCGAAGAAGGTGTCAGAATACACTGCATTTCCGACGTTTTAGAAGACCATTTTTCAAAATTCTTAACTAATCTAACTTTCAAAAGTTGATAAATTTATCAATCATTGAAACTAGATTTAGTGAGAATGTTATTGAATACTATTTAAAAGACGCACATGAAGATAGACAGGATTATTATTTAATAGACAAAATCCGGTTAAACATTTCTTGCACAATATTTTAAAGTTCCTTCTTTAAGATCAATTTTTATTTAAATGGTTAAGTAATCTTGCATCAAATAAACAACACAAAAACATTAAAGGTTTATTAAAAATTCTAAATATAATTACACTTAAAAAGCTATAAACTTACATTATTAAAAAACTTACTCTACTAAACCCTAATTTCCTACCATAATCTTTACATTTTTTAATGTCTATTAAAGCTTTTTCCTTTTATACGCCACATTTTTCTTTCCTTTCCATTTCTTCCAACTGATTCCTCAATTGAGCACACTGATTTTTTATCGATCCATATTCCTTTTGAATTTTAATAAATTCACTTGACACTTTTAAAAAGATTTTTTATGTTTTTATAAATGTCATTTATGCTGTGCTACCACCACCTTCAAAATCGTCGTCTTCACTATCACTGGCCGCTGCATTTTGCTGCTCCATGACTTTTCGCATGTCTTTGCCTCTTCCTTTTCTTGGTGAAGAGGCAGTTCAACAATTGGGGCGACTTCAACAATTGGTTGCGAGCAACTAATGATGGATGAAACATCATCCCAATCAATCGACTGTAAATATAAAAAATATAAACAATTTGTTTAACCATTCATTAATAAAGTAAGTAAACTAAAGCAATAACAACAATTTACCTGCTCGCGATTTTGAGCAACAATTTGCCCGTTTTTTGTCGCATGAGGGCCCGGAAAAGATTCGTAACTTTCCATTGCAACAGATGTTAGAATTGGTGGTGTTACTACTTCCATTCCCGGCTGCAAACATATTGACAATTAATAAACAATAAGTAAATCATAAATTATTAAACATTATTTATAATTAAATTAGTAACTGAAAGTACTTACATTTAGAAAATAACACATTAACTTTGGCTGAATTTTTTTTAAACTAAGTAAGCTTCTGCTTTGTCATCTTTACTCTAGTACAGAATAATAATAAATGATGATGATTTCTGTTTTATAAGGAAAAAGCCTGATTGTGCATATTGAAAGTGGGAAGAAAGTTACATGAACTTTTCTATAAGAGAGAATGCCTTATCACATTTTTTTGCAAAACACACAGTTTGCAGTTTTGCATGGGAAAAGTACCTACATCAAGTTCATGAACCATTTCCTTCAATAACATTCTCACTAAATCTAGTTTCAATGATTGATGAAATTTATCAACTTTTGAAAGTTAGATTAGTTAAAATTTTGAAAAATGGTCTTCTAAAAACGTCGGAAATGCTTAATTTGACACCAAGAGAAAAAGTGGGCTTGCTTCGCCACACTTACCCTCTTTACTTGACAATTACTTCTAATCCTTTTTTAAATTATATATTCTACTTGCATCGACAATAACAAAGTAAGGCAATTAAAATAAAACGTAGTTTAAAATATATTTATTGTTTTTGTTATACACAAAACCTTTCTTATTAATATAAACATTATTTAATTGCGGCACATACGGCTGGCATGGTTCTTCCTCATCCCAATATTCGTCCTCACCCAGAGGAGGTACATCTTGCATAAATTTTGGTTGAATGGGAGGCCGTAGGACTTGATTCCTTTCCCATTCTTCCATATGTTTTTGTTTTGGGCTTCCCTCTTTGCACGTATCTCCTCCGGGTGGCATTTGTAAGGTGTTTCTCAGCCGGTGCCGCAACATAATGTGGAATTGGTTGTACGGACACATCACCATGTCTATAAACCCATATATATGTTTAGAATACAACTAGTTAAAAAGGCTCTATATTACCTGGTCCTAATTGATGGTTGTTATTGTTAGCGGCTGACATAATTAATAACTCAGTTGAAAGTTGTAAAACAATGTATTGAAATAGTAATGCTTTTCTATTCCAGTTTGCTTAAATTTATTCAACTTTCCCTTCCAGTTTTAATCCCTACTATACCATTTTGTCTTTTAGTTCGTATACTCATCGCCGTTTGGGTTGTTCTCGAGTTCGTGATAGAAGTACTACTACTATCTTTGATATTTTAACATAACAAATTTTAAATACGTAATGAATAGTACTCTAAGCAATACATGCAAGCGATACTTGGTAGTGCTACGAAAGTACATAGACAACATAAAATCGGTAAATGAAGTAAATAAACTTAAACTTCATATTAATCGTACTATAAATACTCTTCGTAAAGCTATTAAATATCAGATTCATAAAAATAATGTGTTTGAATCCTCTTCTTCTATAGAAGCAAGTTTAGCATATTTGAAATGTTATCGTTTGAAACTTAATGAGTTAAAAAGAAAATTAACATCTGGAATAATATCTGGTAAAGGATTATCAATAAATGTTAAACCTAAAAGCGTAATGTGAGCTGGGAAGATGTAGAATCATGTTTCAACAATAGAATTCGTACAGGATTTATATCAAGTATTAATATAAAAGATCCTTTAACTTTTTGAAGAAATCTTTGAAATGTTTTAATTTGAAAATTAAACAAGCTGTCAGAAAATCAATGCTTAAAGTAAATGTTATTTTAAGCGCTCATTTTATTAAACCTCAAACGGGAGAAATAAGTTTAAAAACATTTTGTACTAAAAATAGCGTTATAGATATTTCAACTAATTTAAAACAATGGTATCAAGAATATGTCTTTGATAAGCTTGCGACAAAACTAGAAGAATTTTCTGAAAAAGATAGTGGGTTGGCTTTGTATGAGCTTTTAGGACTAAAAGTAAATATTAATAAACATGATCCCTCTTAAAGTAGGTTATTCAACATATGTATCGGTTCCAGATTATATTCAGAAGAAGAAACATGCTGTTATAAACATTAACAACAACGATTCGTATTGCTTCCTTTGGTCTGTCGTATCTGCTTTGTATCCGGTTAACACGCATTCTAATAGAAAGTCTTCAGCATCCACATTTTTCAAGGTGTTTTAAATTCTGACGGTTTAAATTTTCCCATAACAATAAAAAAGATATACAAGATTTGAAAAACTTAATACTTATCCATTAACTTGTTCAGCATTGAAAATAATAAAATTTTACTATTTAGCTTAGCCCTGTTAATCGATAGAGTGTCAAAATCATAAATCTCCTTATGCTTCCTTTAGACAAAACATTTCAGACAAGTGTAAATTGAGTTATCTGACATACACCTCCGTTTTCACTTTGTTGGATTAAAAACTTATCTGCTCTTTTATCGTCCAAGTATCATCTCATAAGCATAAGATTTTTATCTGTGAACGATGTCTAAATTACTTCACAACTTTAAATATTCTCGAGAAACATAAAAATTATTGGAATAATTCTAATGAGTGTTCAATAACTTTACCAAAACCAAAGGATAAATACTTATCATTTAAAAATTATCGTTATCAAGAGAAGGTTCCATTTATTATTTATGCGGATTTGGAATGTATTCTGGAAAAGCGTAATCTTAATGAAACCGAAAACAAGAGCACACCATACCAAAAACATATACCATTTAGTGTTGCTTATTATTTAAAATGTTCTTATGATGACTTTGATTTCGAAGTTTAAAATGCAACCGAGGAATTGATTGCATAGATTGGTTTGTATGCAAATTGAAAGATATTAGTCACATGTGCCATGAACTACTTAAAACAATTGTTCCAATGGAAATTCTCAATTACCAACAAAATCAACAATTTTTACTTCTGAACTATGTCATATTTGTAAGAGAACTATTTTGTGATACGCAAGTTAAAGTACGAGATCTACAATCACCAAACTGGAAATTTAGAGGAGCTGCTCATCAAGCATGCAACTTAAATTTTAAAGATGAGCATTGTATACCAGTTGTATTTCATAACTTAAGTGGTTACGATGCACATTTCATCATTAGAAAGTTAGCTACATCGTTTGAAGGAAGCATTAAACTATTACCAATGAATAAAGAAAAATATATTTCGTTTAGCAAGTCTGTCCCTAAATTTGGTATTACTCTTAGGTTTAATTGACTAATTCCATTCGTTTCATGCCACAAAGTTTAGATAAACTTTCTTCTAATTTACAAAATGATCGTAAATACATTACTAAAGTTAATTGTAAAAATTTGGAAGAATTTAATTTATTAAACAAAAAGGAATCTTCCCTTACGACTATATAGATTCTTGGGGCAAAATTGGAAGAAACCCATTTACCAAATAAAGAAGATTTTATTCTCAATTGAGAGATGAACACATTAGTAATGAAGATTATGATCATGCCATAAATGTTTGGAAAACTTTTACAATTCAAAATCTGGATGAATATTACGATTATACCTGAAAACGGATATACTTCTATTAGCTGATGTGATTTGAAGCTTTTCAAGAAACGTGTTTAAATACCGTATACCTTAGACCCTTTACATTATTATACTGCACCCAATTAACTTTTGATGCAAGCCTAAAACTACCAAAGTTTCGTTAGAACTTCTTACAGATATAGATACAGTTATGTTTATTGAAAAAGGAATTAGAGGAGGTGTTTCTCAATGCTCCAACAGGTATGCAAAAGCAAATAATAAGTATATGCAACTTGGATTTGATTTAAATATAGATAGTACATATTTAATGTATTTTGATGTAAATAATTTATATGGAGCTGCCATGTCTCAATAATTTCCATATGGAAATTTTGAATTTATAGATAACTATGATATTCTACAAATTATCAATACTCCCGGACGATTTTGCTTTTGGTTACATCATCGAGTGCGATTTGGAATATCCAAAACAGTTACATGATTTACATAGCGATTTACCGTTAGCCCCGGAACATATGATCCCTCCACATTCAAGAACTAAGATGAAAAAGTTATTGTTAACTCTATTTCCGAAAAAAGCAGTATATTCTTCACTACAGAAATTTGAAAATGTATTTAAGGCTAAGGAATGCAACTTAAAAAGTTCATAGAGTACTCAGATTTAGTCAATCTCCATGGTTAAAGCCATACATAGATATGAATACAAAATTACGACAGGAATCTAAAAATGACTTTGAAAAAGATTTTTAAATTAATGATAAACGCTATATATGGAAAATGCATGGAAAATGTTAGAAAGCATAGAGATATACGATTAGTAACAAAATGGGATGGACAATGGGGGTGCAGTCTCTTATTTCAAAACCAAATTTTCATAGTTCGGTTTTATTTGATGAAGATATGATAATTATTGAAATGAATAAATTGGAAATTTGTATTAACAAACCTATTTATGTAGGATTTAGTATTTTAGATGTTTCAAAAATTTTTCTATACAATTTCATTATGACTATGTTTTAAAAACGTTTGGGCAAAACTCAAAATTATTATATACAGATACGGACAGTTTGATTTACAGTTTTAAAAATGCAGACATTTATGAATATATTAAACGAGATAGTTATCGTTTTGACACTTCTGACTATACTGCGAACAACGTTTATCAAATAAAACAAAAAAACAAAAAACAGCCTGGACTAATGAAAGATGAAAATAATGGTAAATTAATGCTTGAATTTGTAGGGCTTAGATCTAAAATGTACTCTTATACTGTTGAAGAGGACATTGCTACAAAGTTAATAAAAAGTCTAAAGGTTGTAAAAATCGTCCATAAAATCCATAACTTTCGAGGATTACAAAAATGTTTGTTCAATAAAAATATTTTGAAACAATTCAACGTCTTATTAAATCTAAACAACACAATGTGTTTTCAATTAAACAAAACAAAGTCGTTCTTAGTCCTTATGATGATAAACGTGTACTCAGTTTTAATAGCACCGATACAAGACCATGGGGATATTTACATTACGAATAAAGAATAATGCGTTGGGAGGGGTAATATTATAAAATCGTAGCTTGCATTACGGAAAGTGCATTGTAGTCAAGTATCTACAAGACAATGGAAATGATGTTTAAAATTGAATTAGAAGCACAAGAAGCAAAAGAAAAAGTTTATGAAAAGCATATTAAGAATACAGTCCGCTCCAGTCTCACCAATGCTGCAAAAGAAAATTTTGTCGTCTTATTAAGCAAAGAAGATTTTGTGGTTCGAACGATATGGTATATTTCACAGCATCTTATGGAAGACACTTAACTGTGACTAACTTAGGTTTACTTTTGGATAAGAGGACCAGTTTAGATAATTATGTTAACAATATTGTAAATATTTGCACAACACAAAAGTATGAAACATTAAATTTAAAAAACTTTACAAAATTTTAGAATTTTATAAGTTGGAACGCAATATGTCACATAAATTGTATATTATGAAGCTACTATCTGGATTTAATATTGATAATGTATGTATGCTAGACTACCCGATTCATAATATTGTTAGAAATCATAAAGATGTTAAATCATGTATAAACGAATTCGTCTGTAAGGCAGCGTATTTGGCTGACAGTCAAATTTTAAAAAAATGGTGACTACACTTCTCTGTAAAAACATACCATTTAAAATTGATTGTCTCAATAATCAAGAACATGCTGATCTATTATTATGGATTCAACATAACATCGAGAGAGGAAAACAAAATCCGGAAGCGGTATTAGGATGGACATGTGGTCCAGATTCTGGAAGATGGCCTTCATCTACTTTGAAGGATTATGAAGAAACATTATCTTTGTTAATGTTACTATCAAATAATTAAAAATAAATAAAAGAATTGTTGTGTTTATAGTGTTTTATTTTGCACCTCATTTTACCTTACATGTATACATAATTTACATATACTAAACTAGTGATATAATATGTCTTATTGGAACATATTTTACAATTCTGTCATGAAGTATTAAACAATATGCTGTAGTTTTTATCAGGTATATTTACATTTGTTTCAAATTCAAATTTTATATCCACCGGACCTTTTTGAGTTCTTCTTTTTGTTTAGAACAATCTATTACTACTATGGGAGCATATCCCTAAATTCCTCTGGTGTAAATATTGGTTCGCTATCTTTATAAAGAAATGAAGGTTGAAATTCTGAAAACATTTCATACAGTAGTGCGTACTGATTTTTCCAAAATTTAAATTGAGATTGTCATAGGGATAAGAAGTATCGTTAAGAAAAACCTTAATATTTGTCAAATTGCAATGATCGAAACGACTGCAATCTTTACTTATATTATTTTTTCTATCAGTTTGAAAACCAAAAATTATACATTGAGGTTTTCTACAGAAGTTTTAATAGCCCAAGTGTGGTTTTGTGTTTGCGGTAATACTGGATACTCATGCAATTCTCTACTTCTAAATGGAATGTATAATTCTCTTGCACTCTTAACAATATCCAACAACTTTAATTGTTCTTTAATAGAAACAGATACATGTGGAACACGCCATATTATCTTATGTAGTTGAACTTTTACCGATTTTGTATTATCATCAAATATTAAAGCATTATTGTCTGTATTGCTGCGAAGCATCACCAATTCTTGTCTACAATTAATAACAATTCTTTTAAAGTCTTCACATAATCCTAAAATCACATGAAGAGGTATAACAGCTTCAAAACTACCCGTCGCTCTATCCATTAATGTCGAATTACCTTTTGGAAACCAACCACCGTTTTCAAGCGCTTTGCTTTCTCCTTTATTATAAGATGCATAACCTTTTAAAACAGATGTAATTCCCGGATTTCTAACACGATCTATAACTTCTCCAGCAACTTCTAAACGAATTTCATCGAATAAGAATAAAATTCCCATATTAACAAATTGAATAAGAGGTGTTTGGATCTTTTGATTTTGATCATTATATGCTTCTACACTTCCTTGAATATGTAAAGAACTACACCAAGGTACCGTGTATATGTCTTGTTGTTGTATAGGAATTCTTATTTCGTCGTTATTGTTGAAGGAACTTGAGGCATAAGGTGGGTGACTTCGTTTTCGGCGTATACAATGGTACCATCAAAAAATGGTGCTTCGTTTACATTTAAAGTTTCATAATTCATTTTGTTTTCTCACTTGAACTCCTAAAGATTCCAGAAATTCTTTGTTCTGCCGTGTTAATGGATTGATTCTAGTACGCCGACTGATAAATTTAGATTTATTTGTTGGATTTATATAATCTTTCAGAGTATTTGGAATATATAATTGTTTACTTCCGTTTTTATTTTTATAAAAATTATTCCCATCACAAAGATTTATTATATTTTCGAAGATGCAGTCTTATCGTTATCACTTCTCCCCTAAAATTGACTAAGTTTCGATCTTGATCTGTTATTTTATAGTAATTTCATCTATTTGCTTAGTGTTAATTGGTAAATAAATTACGTTGGAAGGAGTTTCAATAATTTTATATCCAGGTGGGACTGATGGAAAAATTCGTGAATTACATGCACTGGCTCACCGTTTCTGAACGAACTAGATATGATATTACATTCTATGCACAGCGCATTCAATTTAAAAATTTTGCATGGAAAATCTGATGTGTTTCTTACGTTTGCTTTTAAAATTCTTGGATTAAAACCTAATAATTCACTTATAGAACCTTCTTTGGAGAAATCTATATCTAACGTGGATTTAATTTCAGATCGTAAAGTGTTGTTATTTCCTTTTATATGAATTACAGGCAAAGGTAAAGGTTCATCTGCATTCTTATTTTCCATTATTACATACTTTGTAAGAGTTTTGTTTAAATAATTATTTATATCATCAATCTCATAAGAACCTTCAGGAATTTCGATGTAAGATGTTTTACCATTTTGAAGTACAAAATAAAATTTGTTATTACTATTGTCTATGTTTGCTATTGTATTAAACGTTTCTAAATTTATCAACCCCAAACCATAATTATCACCATCTAATATGATCGGTGGATAATACTTACTAGAAGAACAGAATCTGTTCCTGTCAGAGTAAATGTGGAACACATGCTAACCTGTAACTAAATGTGGATATTAACTTACCTTCTAAGTGTTATCAGATTAGAATATATAATAACCAAATATTATTAATTTTAATTTGCCCTACTAGATGGAGTTAAAGTTTCAATATCAATTTAGAAGTTTTTGTTGGTAGAGATTTGAACCCGGGTCTTTTCGGTTGTAAAGCCAACATCTAACTATGTGGTCTACCGAGAAGCCCGTTATTATTGTGTTATTATATAAAAATTTCAAACATAAATGTCCACAATTGAAACTATTAAACGACTGAAAATTTTTATGATTGTAAATTATGCTACAAGGACCGCCGCTTTTTAAGTATTCAATTAATTCTAATGGAGGTTGTAAATTTCCAAAACTATCAAAATACATAGCACGTTCGCCAATTTTTTATAAGCTGTCCAATGAGTTCCCTCACCTTTTTGATTATCTAAATTTAATATACCGCATTCTTTTAATTTTATTGATTTTGGTAATCCATCTTTCATAAAAACCCCCCGAAAATGTTTTATCTTTAACTTTTTTGCATAATGGATTAGATCTATATTAGTTAACGGCCGTCTAGGAAGTTTTATCCAATTTTGTTTTGTATTTTTCGTGGTCCTAAAAAAAGACCATATCCTTTTTTATATGGTTGTAAGTATAAACCATTTCAGATTTATTCAATGCTATAGCTTCCATAGTTTGATTATGCCTTTGGTTTTCTTTAAGTTGATCTTTAGCACTTCTAGCCGCATTTACTGCTTTTGCGATGGCTGCTGCTCCACTTAACGATCCTATTGCACCAAGAGCGGCAAAAATGGGAATTAATGGTAAAAATCCGCCAACCTTTGGCACCGGAATTATTCGAGCGTGTTTTATTTTCTTCCGATCTTTCAGAGATTTTAAAGCATTTATTGCTGCTTTTGTAGCACCTCTGACAGTCCCAATTTTTTTTCCTCTTAATGCAGATCTTGCAATTTTAATTAGATCATTAAATTTTAATCCTTTTCCGCGTGTTTTCTAACTTTCTTTCTTTTTGTCAGGTATCTCTTCTTACTAGAGGAACAACCCATTCCTAATTTTACTTTTGTTTTCATAGCAGCTATTACACCTAAAGATGATATTTTTTCTTTAAACGGTGAATTAGAGTAAAATATAAATTTAGCTTTTTGCAATAGACGTCTGTCCGCTTTATGCCTGTTTTCAATGTTTTTGTTGTTAGTATAAGCTATATCGTGTTCTTTACAGGCTTCATCTAATTGGTTAATACCCCGGTCCCCTCTTTCAAGTCGTTCAAGTAATTTTGTTCCTGGTCCACAAAAATTATATCCTGGTATGTGTAGTTCAAATGGTAGGTTATTTATAACTGAATTTACAAGACCGCTACCTTTATATTTATGATAATTTTTTTGTTAAGTGGTTTGACAAAGTCCCGAATTAACATGTATAAGATTTATTACATACGGTTAAACAGATACTAATTATTCTTTAAAAAACTAGTGCATTTATAGTTTTCAAACCTACATAATTTTTAGTTTTCATTAAAATGCGAATTGTGCAACAACCAATCGCACTAACGGTTATCTAATAATGACATACAAAATAGTAACACTAATAAAAGGCACGGTGAGTTACTGCCATCAACCGTTCGTGGCCTTATTGTGGGGCCATCAAATTGTGGAAAAACTAACGTAATGCTTAGCTTAATTGAACACATCAACGGATTGCGTTTCAAAAACGTTTACGTTTATTCAAAATCACTTTTTCAACCAAAATATCAATACCTGAAAAATTTATTGATGCCTATAGAAGGTATAAATTATTTTGCATTTAATAATTTAGAAAGTAATATACCTTCACCATCAAAAGCAAAATCTAATTCTGTATTTATTTTTGATGATGTAGTTTGTGACAAACAAAATTTAATGAAAGAATATTTTAGTATGGGTCGACACAATGATATAGACTGTTTTTATTTATGTCAAACTTACAGCCGCATTCCAAAACAATTAATCAGAGATAACGCTAACTTCATAATATTATTTAAACAAGATACATTAAATTTACGTCATATTTATGATGATAGTGTTGGTACGGATTTAACGTTTGATGAATTTAAGAAAATGTGTTCATTATGTTGGAATGAAAGTTATGGATTTTTAGTTATTGACAAAGAAAGGGATATTAATTTTGGTAGATACAGAGAAAGGATTTGACTGTTTTATTCAACCTTTTTCAACTTAAGAATGATCATTTTTGTAAGTGTATATACAAGCGCAATCAAAATATGAATAAAATGGTTTTTATAAGCTGTATTAAAAACTGTTGAGTTTACTTACAATATTGTTACATATTTCGTAAACACAACAATTTTTTTAATTTATTAGTTGTGTTTTCTTTACTTTTAAACTGTTTGGTTGGCTAGTGGTTTTATTTAGATATGGTACATATATATATAAGAAGCTTTACAAGTTATTCATTAAACATTTAAAGTAATAAACGTACGTCTAGTCTCTTACGTGATGAATTTTAACAATAATTTGTCAAATGAAGTTGAACTAACTAAAAACTTATTAAAAAGAGAGAAGTAAAACGAAAGTTTGAATTACTAAAACGGAATGAAGTTTACACAGGAAAGGGCCTTTTTCCCATTACAAAACGATTAGAAACAATATCTGATCAATTACATGTAAATAAAAAGATGAAGCAAATGTAAAATCACGAAGTAAACATCCTATGTTTGAATCAACACCAATATCTAACTTTAAGAGAAAAATATGATAATAGTTTTAACACAAAATTTTCAAATCTTAGGAAAAAAAATTCAAGCATTAAAAGACGAAAAAATGGGTGAAATAGAAGACGAAAATGGTTTAAGTAAAAATCCTGTGCCAACGACAGACTTAATAAACGACGGCGAAGAGACAGTTTTGTTTCAGAACCAGTAGATGTTGCAGACGATTATGATTTGGATGATTTAATTCAACATTCGGTTGAAGAAAAGCAAACAAAATTTGCAACCAATTCTTGATGCTAACGTTTATGATGAATATTTAGCAACTTTCGATGAACTGCCTCGAAAATATATAGACGCCATGATGCATGATAAAAAACGGCAGTTTGATCATAGAACTGGTATACGACATGACAGCTTTCAAGAAAAGTTCTATATAGGAACAGCTGTAGTAGAATTTGTTGGATCAGACTTAAAAGTAAATGAAAATTTTTATAAAGCGTCACCAGGATTGTACGAATTATTATTTAAAAACACTCCTATTGCTTATACTCAAGACGATTTGTATAAATACAAAGAGATTTTAGATATTAGTAATGCTTGCAGAAGTAATTTTGATCCTAATGGTAAAATACTAGGAACCAGATCAGAAAAATATAAATCTATTATCGGTCCTCTATATTTTAATCAACCGAACTATTTTGAAACACCAAAGAGACCAAAAAAAACCTTAGGTAAGGGATTATTCAAAGAAGTGAACAATCGTCCCATTGATTATATTTATTGGGATAATGCTAATGAATTAGTTGATAGGTTAAAATTGTTAGTAGCGTCTCAAACAGCAGGTCATACAAATCACACAAACGAAATTGTCTCCATTTTAGAAGAATTACGAGAAGCGAATATAATTTATTAAGAAAATGACTCTAGACAAGTTTGGTCGTCATATAATAAAACATAACCAAACATCTGATCATAATATCCAAAATGAACCGCATAATGTTTTTAATAACATGTTTTATAGTCATATTCTATCATTTCAATCAAGTAGAGTTGTAGAGCATAAGTTTTTGTTGCCTGCAGACAAAACCACATATTCGTTTCCATTAAGAATGGGTGTAATTGAAAGAGTACTTATTAACATTGACAATGTGGTATTGAACATAAATGGAAAACCTTACACTAGCAATGATGCTATTAATTGTCTACTTAAAATGGGGGATGTTATATCTTTTGAATTAAATAATCAGCAAAACAGTTTCGCTAACAGATTTCATAAATTATTTGCTGAAATAGTAGTTAAATGTCCTATTAACATTGAAACTAACTCAGTATAAAAAAAAAAATGATTCGACA
The DNA here is from genome assembly GCA_030710515.1 of Abscondita cerata. Taxonomy (NCBI): domain Eukaryota; kingdom Metazoa; phylum Arthropoda; class Insecta; order Coleoptera; family Lampyridae; genus Abscondita; species Abscondita cerata. The sequence goes on from JALBCR010003324.1 coordinate 19,778, forward strand.
GAAGTCAACAAAAAAATGTATCCCATCTTCTACAAAATCAGATATAGTATCAGAGCTACATAAACCAGCAAGAATCAATTTCAAAAGACGACGTGTTATAATAAGAGGTATTAATGAAACATTACAAGCTGATTTAGTAGATATGGTTTCGTATGCAAATGAAAATAACCAGTTTAAATATATACTTGTTGTAATTGACTGTTTTCGAAATATGTTTGGACGGTTCCATTAAAATTAAAAAAATGCGATACATGTAACGAACGCAATGGAAAAATCTTGTCACATTTAAAGTATTCACCAAAAAATTTACAAACTGATGAAGGATTGGAGTTCTACAACAACACATTTCAAAAATTGATGAAAAATATAAAATCAACCATTACAGCACGTTTAGCACTAAAAAGCTTCTATTGTTGAACGCGTTAATCGCACATTAAAAAAACATCATGTGGAAACAGTTTAGTTTACGCGGTAATTACAAATGGATAAACATATTAGATGATATTACAAATCGTTATAATAGCGCTCCCTTTCATCGAACAATTCGAAGATAGAAACCATCAATGGTCAACAAAAGAATGAAAAACGGATTTTTAAAATCTGTATACTCACACGTAAAAATAGCAAATAAACACAACAAATTTTGGTTGGGGATCATGTAAGAATTAGCAAATATCGAAAAGAATTTGAAAAGGTTATACACCTAATTGGTCTAACGAAATTTTTATAATTAGAAAAATTAAATTAACTAACCCAACTACATATTTATTAAAAGATATGAAAAATGAAAATATTTTAGGAGCGTTTTATGAAATGGAATTGCAAAAGTTAAACACAAAGACACTTACTTAGTTGAAAAGTTTTAAGAAAAAAGGCTCTAAACTGTTTGTAAAATGGTTAGGGTTTGATTCAACGCACAATAGCTGGATAAACAAGAACAATATTGCGTAAATACAAAGAAATTGATCTAAAGAAAATTCAATCAACTTAAAATAAATGTAAAACTAGAATTTAAATTAAACTTTTTTCACAATGTTTGACAAATAACATCTACATAGTACATAAAATGTAAACACATTTAAAACACAAAAAACGTAATGTACTACCTCCATTTACATAACCGGCAGCAAGAGCTTCATGTTCTTCCTACGATCATACCAGACATTATCCTACCACTTTCTCCTCAAAACCACATGCCGATTCTAGGCCACTGCCGAAGTGCTTTGCCCTTCACGTTTTACATACGATCTTTCCCGAAACCCTGAGTCCCGATCCTGGGCCACTTCTAATGTGGTCTAGGATCGGCATCATATAACTACTAATACTACCTTTTGTATTTGTCAGGGGATGACGCTTTTGCACTGTCCAGAAAATTTCATGAAACTATAGCCAAACAGGAGTTAACCGTGGGAAAAATAATTTTTAATGAGTATTGACTAAGTCGTGCACGTCGCATTGTAGAAAATGCATTTTGGGATTTTAGTTTCCAAGTTCAGTGTATTTCAAAAATCTGTGCGCTATTTCCTGAAATCCCAAATAATAATTCTTAGCATGTTGCTATTTGCACAATTATTTAAGGAAGAAACCAGTCTCAAACATGCATGCAACAATTTTATAGATGTGGAAGATTTTGGAGTCAGGAATTATTGTTGAAGGAAGTTGGAGAACAACTGGACAGTCCACATCACTTCGTACAACTCATGCCAGAAATTCAACCACAATTGCGAAAGCCATCAGAGATAGTTACTGCGATTTCTTCAATAATGAAGGGCAGATTGCATGGCAACATAAATTTGCATAAGTGAAACTATGAATAAATTAATAAATTGTATTTACTTGCAGTAATTGTAGAGTATTACTCGCTCCATTGTTTGTCACATCGTCGATATCATCCTCAGCTTCCTTGTCGTCATCCTCAATCGAATAGTATTTTTGCGACGTACCCGGTTCGTCCTGACCCATGAAACTTCATGTTATCAAATACCATAATGTTGGTTCCTGATTTATCGTCTGTCCCAGCACCACTTTTTACAGAATTTTTATTCGGTTTAATTCCTTTCTGAAGTTAGTGCGCAACGAATTAAATTTTTAACTAACTGCGACTTATCAGCATCCGGATAATATTCTTTATATTTACGAAGCAAGTGTTCGTACTGTTCGTTTTAATTCTGTTTACTGTATTCCACTTTCTGATATCCACAGAGCAGGTAAGCTCCGATACACCTCGACACATTCTAGGCTAAACTTTCTTTCTTCATCTTTTCCCTTTGTACCCATTATAAATATTTACTCAACACTGTTAACACAGAACTAGACAGTATTGTTAATATTGCCCAACAGACGTGCAATATTCACTAGATTGTACTAATAAAAAATCAAACTGTTTTTGATTGACTCAATATATTACTGTCTTTCAATGTGATCTACAGACGCTCAATATTATTGTACAATGTAAGTATTATTGCAATATATTGACGTAAATATTGATCGTCTAGGGGCCGCTTAACGCTACGGATTTGGGATTTAAATAAATTATTCAGCTACTGTGTGAGGCATCTGAGCTCGAATAACTAGTGTACTACTCCCAAGGAACCAAAAGCAGAAACTGTCAGTTTACTAGTAAACTAATTATTGTAAAACAAATAATTAAATGTTACTCACAGTTAAATGATTGTAGAGCAACACTTTCCCACGAGCTTACACCGCTAATGCAGATAACATAAAGAAAGCGAAAGATGCGAGAAAGGTTTAGAAATCGGTTTACATTTAGTTGAAGTGGAAAGAACAACAGACAAAGGATAATACACGATTAAACGACAACCCATTGTTACTTATTTTTAACCGATGGAGATCCAACATACTATGAGACCGGATACATTACGGTCATAGTAAGGCAAACATACGTATTTAAAATAAAAATACTTTACGGCTTTTTAGATAAGCGAATTTAATTCGGGACCTACAAAAGCTCTCATTTTGTTTTATCTTTCGGAGAAGAGCGCTGATAAGAACTTCCTGAAAAATGGCCCATCTTTGCGGAATTCTACGTTTTCTAGACACATTTATAAAGCTGCCGATGCTTCATTATAATTACAAGATGTTTTACGAACAAATTTCGTCCGCCATTGTTGTCGGACGTTACCTTCAAGTATGAGCCGACTATTGACCAGCCTCACCAAAACTGACTTTCCTATTCATTTTGGCCGATCGGAAATCGTAGTTGCCGGATGGTGTGGTAATGTCGTGTGAAATTCCGCTGTATGTATACTTTCAGTATATATTTTACTCAACTTCTACGACGTTCCCCACTATCGACGGCGTTTGGAAGAAACTAAAGTTGTTTCCAATTTCTGTTTTCGAGATATAGAACGTCTGTAGACGTATCTAACAATATCACAAATGTTGGAGAAAAAGAGAAGCCAGAATATAAAAAATGATCTCAAAAAGGCTTTGGAGTTAGCTTTAAAATATGGTAATTCGCTAACACCTAAGTTCTTTAGTAGTTGTAAACCGAATTACACAAACGTAGTTGTTACAGAACAAACATTGCAACCAAAAGAGCTCAATACGGTTTTTCAAGCACTCTGGATTTATACCAGGTAATGGTGAGACAATAAAACTTGTAAATTGCAGTTAAAGTGTGGCAGCTTGTCCATTCAGGGTCATTTGGTCAATGATCCTCCCAAAAATTTTGACAATATATAAAAAATAAGTGAATTATTACGTGTTTTATTAAAATAGGTAATTTACTCGCAAAGTCATAAGTATAACAACAAAAATTTATCGGCCGTCGTTCGTAATTCATCCTCTTCAACCTCGGCTGGCGGTACGAATGTCCTCGTGAATTTGATCTACCGGAAAACTTAAAAACGTGCAGCGCGAATAAACGCAAACGTCGAAGCAATAATCAACTTTGGGTCATAAGCCGGCTCCGCAGTTTGCGTTGACTTCGAATAGGGTTATGTTTTAAATCAATTTAAGAATTTATAATGATATTTTACTGTTTTTGTGTTGTTTTTTGTAAAAATACTATTTTTGGTTCGCGTGTGCATGCGCTATTATAGAAAATGTCGGTAGTGCAGAAAATTAAACAACTAAAAGTGCTAACAAACTTGGTACAAGATTAGTTGAGTTCAAAGGCAAATGTTCGTCCTTTGCCAAGAACTAAGTTTACGACAAACTAGCAAAGACAAAAAGAAATAAAGATGTTCATCGAAACTTTTTCGCAAGGTAATTTACAATTTATGACTGGATATGTGGTTGTGAAGTATCAAACGTATTTTACTGTTTTATTTGTTTATTATTTTCTAAGGACTCGTCAGACTCGCTTCTGGTGTGCAAATCCGGTGTAAGCAGATTTTAAAACATTTAAAGAAAATAAAAGCATGCTTCGTCTGCAGAACTACGTGATCTTCAAAATTAAAAATTTTGCAAAACCGTAGGAAATGTTGATATTCGTACACACCTAGACAATGCTTATAGAAAATCCCTTAGAAATTTTAATGAAAATGTTTTTGAAAAATCATAGCTATATCTTTTGAACAAAATTGATAGGTGTATAGAGTTGTTGCAGTGCATTTAGAGTTATTTATCAACTCTTAAGTATGCCTATATTTTTAAATCAATTTTTGACCTCCCAGTATGATTGACCACGGAAGCCGCCACTGGTAGAATTGTTTAATGTGTGGTACGAGGCACAGCCTTGGCTGGACCCATCTCAGGTATGCGTGAAAGTGGTAAGAAAAGTAAAATATTCTATTAAAATAAATTAAAATTTATTAATACATTGAACGTTGACTCATTATTTGAAATTGCATATACAACGACGTCAGTACTAATCACCTCAAAATCTACAACATTGGAAGAAGACTTAATTAATGCTCTACCATGGTTGAAAGACATGTGTCAAGATGATTTTATACCAGCAGGTAGTACCATAAACATTTTCCTTTAATATTATGGAACTGTTTTTATTTGTTGTAAATGTTGGAAATCTTCAAATAAAAGTTTGAAAAATTACATAAATTAACTAGATGTTAGATGAAATGTATCCATTATGCGCATATGCGTATAGCCACAGTTTACTAATTAAATTTTTGATTTACACACACATATCTACCTGCACGAGAATAATAGAGATTTGAAATCAATTATAAAAAAATCTTGCAAAAATAGCATACTTTGTTTCCGCACATGTTATTACGTAATAGTTATTTTCCTACCGAGTGTCGTGTCTAGATCTACTCGTGCTAACTACTTCGCACTCGTTTCTCTATAGACACTAGCACGATATTTGCTACTTTCGCACCAGTTGAACAATATTTTTAGACGGTTTGAGCAAACATAACTGAAACTAATTATTAATTTCCAATTTCATCGGAGACAAATTTCTCTATAATCTGGATACCTTAAACCGTTGCTATGGTCATGTTGTTTATTATTTTTAATTGTTTCCTATTCTCGCTGTGAATTTCTGAATTTCTAAAAAGTGTGTTATCTCCTCTAAACTGTAAACGATAAAATATTAATAGTGATCTGTAAACTCTGAAATATGGATAATGATGAAGATAGTATTTTGAAAGCAGCAAATGAAACCAGCCTCAAGTTGTTGCCCCCTAAATCCCGGCAACGCTATGAGAAGCTTATAGCAAGTTTATGGAGTGGCGAAAGCAAAACAGGGTAAATTCTTCGTTTTCGCAAAACGTCCTGCTTGCGTATTTTGGAAACTGTCGAAAAAAATTGCCCCAAGCACATTATGAACGCAATTTTCTATGATAAGAAGCACGCTTATTGTTTACCAGAATACTAGTCAATATCCTAAATTGAAAGCCTTTCTGAAAAGAATGTCGCAAGGATACAAACCGAAAAATCGAAAACTTTAACTGCTGAAGAAGTTAAATTCATAAAAGAAGCGCCAGACGGCAAATATTTGTTACAGAAAGTAGAATTCATCCTATAAACAAACTCTTCATCAATTGAAGTTTCAATTTTGGTAATTTGGTGTTCGGAATTAGTGGAGCCATGCGAAGGAACGAATTGGTTCAATTAAAAATTGACGATTTAACTGATGTCGGTTCGGACGTAATTGTAAATTAGGTGACACCAAAAATAAAAAAGATCGTGTTTTTACGATAGTTGACGAGTTCTACGGTATCTATCGCAAATATGCTTTCAACTTTTCCACCACCAAATACGTCTGAACGTCGCTTTTTTGAATTATCAGCAAGCCAAATGCACTAAACAGCCGTTGGAATCAACGAGATAGCATCCCAAAATTGATTGCTACCTACCTTGGTTTTAGTGGAACCGCATCTTACACATGAGCCACTGTATGAGGCGATCATCTTCCACCATTTTGTGGATGCTTTGGTGCTACGATGAAGATCTGAAACGCCACGGTGGATGGGATTCTTCATCAGTGGCGGAAAGGTTACATAGCAGAATCTATTGGGCACAAAATGAAAGTTGCTAAAACAATCACACGGCCGTTAAAAATTCGTCAGAAACTTCGTCAGAAACCTCATCAGAAACTAATCCAATTACTGATAACTTGAATAATGAAGCAGAATCATCCATGAATTGTCAAATCATCAATTGGCAAAATGTTTGAAAATTCAAAATAAAAAAGTAATACATTTCAATAACTGCACATTTAATAATGTAACGTTCAAGTTCTATTAATAAAGATTTCATTCAAATAATAATTATGCACAATTATTTAAATCCTAATAATTAAATTTGTGTATAAACTATAAAACTAGAAAATTGACGATCGGAATAGGACTTCATCCATTGGCCGAATTCATATCATGCACCGTGAATGATATGAATTATTTCAGTGATATTTTGAAGTTTCGATCTCAGGTTAACTACTTTGATATGTGTCACTTTCGTGACAAACCGCCTAAAAATAAGTATTTCTATATCATTTTCGTTTTCCTAGTAAGCTCCGCCCAGTTGATAGTGGCCCACTCTGTATAGGGAACAATTTCACCACCTTATACAACTCAGCTTTGTTTGAATGCTCCTTTCAATTTCAAATTTATAAAATTTATAATAACCTGCCATAAAAATTCAAAAGAAATTCCACTAACTACCTTTAAAGACAATTGTATATAAGCACCTATCCTTTCCAAATACAAGATTAATCGTTCTGTTATTATAATTAACAGTAAATATATTATTTAATGGTATTTTGAAACTAATTTTAATGTTTTCATAGAAACAACTATACAAAACTCTTTCAACTTTACTTTACATTTTAATTATTACTCTCACTTTTTCATTGTCACTCAGCATTATGTTCATATAGTATGTTTTTCTAGAAATAAGCAATAGTTATACTATACCTAGTTCGTTTACTTAAGGGCCAATGGAAGATTAAGGGTGGAAACCACTTATTTGAATTGGCCGCCTTATAGTTTTTCAACACTTCTATAATAATATTATTATTACTATGGTTGCGAACCTAGCACAACGCCGCTTTGCGTCGATGGGGTTGCTGTCTTTCTTACTCAAGTTATAGTTTCAATGCAACTCTGATAAAGACACGGCTCGCTTCACTCGCCCAATTGTGAAGATCAATTAGGGTCGCTTTTCGCGACTGTAACCCAGCGATTTTTCTTACTCAAAGAAATGGTTTCAATGCAACTTTGATAAATACACGACTCGCTTTGCTCGCCAAGTTGTGAAGATCAAAGGTTGGATCAGTTTTCGACTTTAACCCAGAGCCGCAACGTGCGCTGATTTTTCTTGCAAATAAATAGTTTCAATGCTACTTTGCGAAAGACACGGCTCGTGATAGCTCGCCAAATTGTACAAATTAAAGTATTGTCGTTTTCCGCGACGCTAACGCCGCGTTGCGGCAGGCTCGAACCGCTTTGCGGCTCGTAAAAATCTTTCTTGCAAAAAATAGTTTCCGTACAAATTTAACCAGACAATATAACTGCGCCCGCCAAATTGTAAGTGGTTTTCTTACTCAAAAATAGTTTCAATGTAACTTTGATAAAGACAAGACTCGCTTCGCTCGCTAAATTGGGAAGGTTGAATAAGGTTGTTTTCACTGACCCTAGCTAGCGGCGCTTTGGAAAAAACATCAACCACTTTTTTACTCAGTCCAAAATATTATGATTTTGATTTTCATCATTCTTAAAAACTTTAAAAAATTCGAAATCAGGTTATTTATTTCGTTGTGAAAAAACAGCAAATTTTTTTGTCATTTTGAAAAATACCAATTAGTTTTAATAAAAGCTTCCTAATAGAATCAAAAAAAATTGAAAAAAAGTAGTTAGATTGTTGTACACAAAATTGAAAAAATATATATAATATACACATTTTTATGTAGTTCAATAAAAAAAGATTATGATAAGAATTTTTAACACAAAATTTAAAAAATATACAGAGTACGGCACGTCGAGCGTGCATTAAAAGTATATGAACTAATTCGATTCATTTTCTGAAAACAATGCTGCGCCTGTTTTCGACATCACTGAACTGAGACAAAATATTTTCGTTCATACAGCACTTCCGGTTGTGCCGGAAGTAGCTGTCAACTTTCTTATTTCAAATGGAACATGCTATTTTTATTTTATATTCAGATTTTACGTAAAATTTAAGGTGATGTCCCGAAAACAGGGCGCAGAACTATTTTCAGAAAATGGGAATCCATGGATACTCCATATGCTAATGCATGCTCATTGAACCCTGTATATAATTTAAACACGTTTATTTTTATACACAAAATTGCTGCTCCGTGTTGATGGCGATCACGTTTAACTTTTGTTTTCTAATAGTACTTTCTCCAAAACGCTTTTACTCTGATTCGTAGATACAAAAAAAGAATAATGGAAATAGAAATTTATACACAAAGAATTTTTAAAGGGCAAATTGAACAAATGCATTTTACAACATGAAAATCAGCGCATGTAGTTCGAAATGTTATGGAGGACAAAATGGAAAAAGTTACTGTCTAATTGGAAAAGTGTTTGTTCTCGACGTAAATATCACGCTTTTAATGCTTTTACTGTTAATAAAACAAATGCCATTTGTTAGGTAGTTTAAAAAACATAGAAAGCCGTGTTGTTGGTGGGGGTAACAACGGTTAATCATGATTCAAGTTGAGGGCCGGGCGTAAAAAGATTTTTGAGGTGAAATTAATTCCCTCTACGGTTAAGCCATTCGAAAATTTGTTATTTTGCAAAGTTACGATTGTTTCCTTTTTGATTCATGTTCCTAACATAGCTAAAAATAAAATATTGCTATGAATTAAACTGTACACTCGAGTTTAAGATCTTTTAATTATAATTATGTAATGCTTAAATTAAATTGCTTCTCAACTAGCTCATATAAAATTAACGTTACTTTTTTGAAATAATGTTGAAGGAATTTTAAAATGCAATTAATAAAATTTAAATATTTAATTTTTCTAAAATTTACAAGAAAAGTCAAAATAAAAAATTAATATAAACAATTTTCAGCAACAAATTTCAAATCAGAAACAATTTTACAAAATCAATTAATTCAAACGTCAAAAACTAAAATGTACGTGACATTTTTTTTTGACAACGACATTAATAATATTACTAACTGTTGCTAAAATTTTTACAACTACTACCTGGATGATGTTCTACCAACACGTTAAAAAAAAGAGTAATTGTTTATTATTCTTGGCCCCTTTATGAACCATTGTTTTCAGGTCATTCCAATTAAGATTGAATGTTATTCTGTCTCGGCTCAATACAACTACTTACACAATTTCTCCTACAACTGGATATAATTCTTGCCGTAAATATTATATACTTATCTACTTTTATATAAGAAACTATATATAACTTCTTCAGGTCAATTTTAATTTCCAAACCACAGCAAACCATTTTATCCAGACAACCCAATTCCATATTTTGCTTATTTTGGTATTCTTCTTTAAACACTTTTATTTATTTTAAATTAGTATTTTCTTTAATATTCAAATAATTTTTTTTATAATCTTCGTTCTTATTTTCGTCGTTTATTTATTATTCGACTACTTTTCTTTTTATTGTCCTAGCATCCCGCACTTGCTAAATTAATTTCATGTGTAAAAAATCATCCCACTAACTAACTAACTTAAACTACACTAACATTAACAATAAAATATAAAATTGTTGCTGAATTAAATTAAATCATCTCAATACATACATACATCCTGCGTAATTATAGCCAAAACTTCGTTTCTCATTTAAGTGCCGTTTTAAAAGAGAAAACTATAAATGTTTTTTGATATGTTGTAAAAATTTTCGAGATATAAGCCCTTAACAGTTTCGGTTTTCGGAGGGTAGCCGACGGTCTCGCTTTCGAAAAATTCATCGCGTTCGCCTTTTCGATCTCTATCGAAATAGAAAAATTTTCGCAAATCGCGGTCAGTTTAGACGAATAATTAGTTTCGAACGTTTTTAATTCTCCCGTAAAACAAAGACATCTTCGAAGAGGCCGCAATAAAATTCGGAATTATTTTGGAATCGGAAGCGCAAACCGCGAAAAACCGAAATCAAAACAAAATTTTCCGTTTTTTGCGTCTTTTAGGCCGTTTCCCTTTAAATTTAAAAATGAACGTATCGCGTAGACGGTCCTTTTAGCCGGCTTACGGCATCTTTGAATCGACGCTCGGACCTTGCGTTCGTTATCGCCAGTGTTCTTCGAAAGTTGAAAATTTTTGACTTTTTGAGTTTATTTTGAAAACCTCCTACGACCTTGTCATGTAAAGCTACTTTTGTTTAGAATCATTTTAAATGGGAAAGTCTAGCGTATACTCCAGCGGTTTCAATAAGTTCTAAAACTTCCAAGATGTAATCCCTTAAGTTGTTAGGGGTGGATTTTATTCGGTTTTTGAGGAGTGTAATTCAGGTCCGGTCTCCCGACTTTCGTCACGAAAAAATTCACCGCGTTCGTCGTTTCAATCTGTACCAGACGTCGAAAAAATTTTTCGAAAATCGCAGTCCGTTTAGGAGAATAATTAGTTTTTTCCAATTTTTCAACACACCCTTGTAGCTCTCGAAAACGTTCGACTTGAACGGTTTTTTTTTTTAAATTCTCGCGTAAAACGATGAAATCTACGAATGGACGCGATAAAATTGGAATTATTTTACGAATCGGAAGCCGTTAAATGCGAAAAAAACAAAATCGAAATTTTCCGTTTTTGCGTTCCAAACCATCTTTACCGCCATTTCTCCTAGGAAAAAGAATTGACGCCGTCGGACCAGCCGCGTTACCTCTATAAGTGGAAGAGGCGCTGATAGTGTTTGTTAGACAGAGGCTGCCTGTACGTGCAACATTATATGTAGATAAAGAATATAGTGAAATGACGTATTTTAATTCAAATTGAACGCGTACATTGTTAGTTGGTTTTAAAATAGATTGGTAATTCCCCGTTTAGTTACCGTCACACGTGTTTCTTTGATTGGTGAGGAAGCCCTTGGCATTGTTCGTTCATTGTTCTTATACAATTACGAAAATGCAAGATATTTAATTTTGAAATTTATTTCATGAACTTTAAAAAATTCTTTATTTTATTAATGATTTAATTTTTAGAATAAAGCAATACCAGCAATACATAGTGTTTTTATTATATACAAACATTGTCTGTAGGTACCTACGAGAGGAAGATCTATCATCATATATTATATTAAAATCTGTCACGGTGGCGCCGCCCTGGTAGGTGTCCGTCCGTCCACTGCAACAGTTTCTCAAATAGTTTGTTTCGTTTCATTACTGTAACGCACAGCTTCAACTCATATGCTTATCGCATTGTCAATTTATTGTAACCCTTCCTACTGTACGCGTGCGTAGCATGCTGGCTCAACTAGTATTTTTATTATGTGTATTTCTTATGAATCAGGAAAAAATGTTAAAAAATTTTAGGAGTGACTTATTCTCCCTCTTGGAACTATACGAGATTCCACAAACATATTCATATGCTTTTTCGGTAGTAAGAAATGATTGCTCATTTTAAATTTTGTAACAAAAAATATTATTTTCGACAAAGAATCAACATTTTTTCGCATTTATTTATTTACAGCCTGTACATTTACCAGTTTTAATTAATATTTTGTCTATATTGAATTCTTTAGAACACGTTGTGGAACTTCAGGGTTCAGGGCTAGCTCAAAATTGCAATACTATTAAATCAAATACAAATTATTCCATCTTCTTTCACTAATAGCAGTTAGGAAATCACACTTTATAATGCACCTAATTATTGCTTACTGTATCATTTTTTTTTCACTTCAGAATAAGAATTTTGTTTTCGACTCAATTTTCTACAAAATCGTAGACCAACGATTTTTCTCTAACCAACAGCAAAACTTTGTCGTTTTGCGCATCTCTTCTCAATAATCACTTATTATTACATTAGTCTTATCTTTCATTCCTTCACTTGCACCAGTTGATGGTCACTAATTTAGTTCATTATATAAGTAGGAAACGAAGTAGGGTAATGAGGGTAATAGAAATATTTAATAAAATCTTTCCTACAACTTTTAAAACGGAATGTATAACTACATTTGAAAGCAACTTCATCTCAACTGACTAGAACAGAAATGGTAAAATACAAATCAGACATAGAAAATTAAACTATTTGATGCGTAAAGCAATGCATGTAAAACAAGTGCTCCCCGTTTCTTTGGTACTCCATTCTGGGCAGTCTCTGGCGACTTTGGGTACGCGCCAGGTTTTACAAATAATTGAAAAGCGGCACATACCTCTTTGGAATCGTCTAATTTAAAATACTCCATTGCTCAATTTTGTAACGAAGGATTCAAAACAATTTGTAAATCGTCGCCCTTTTCGCACACTAGATTTCCAAATTCTGCTTGACCTAAAATAAAAACACTCTTTGGGTAAAATAAAAATTAAATTTAAAAAGATTATACATGTATAACAAAAGCGTTAGAACAATTACATTAAAATTGAAACATTTTTAAGAAATGCCCACAACTTCACAGAACTAAAGTAAGAATCTACCTCACCAGATAAGTAAAGTTATAATCAGAACAAGTGCAAAAACCTCGGCAAAAGCAGATATTTGTCAGAAAATAAACCATTACATCCATAATCATTTTTCCCATAATTAGAAAGATACCCATGATTGTTATCAATTTGCAGACAAGGTTTTTATGGATAAATTCTTTCCATCGATATTTATTTATTACACTTCACGAACCAACATAGTTTAAACTATAATACTAATCGACTATCTATTCAGATAATGTTTTACTCATAATTTGTTACATGCAAAAAATTTTGAATTAAAAACCTAACATAAATAGAAGATTTACTCCGTAACTAACTAAGGAGGTGTAGTTGTGCAAGATGATCGTCAGAAGTAAATGGTCGCAAATCGACAATAACAATCGATAAATTCGTCAGAAGTCGAGAGACCACGACGTTAAATAGCTTCTAACCCTTGTTCACCAGCCAGAGCAGGAAGTTATTTTCTAAGGTAAAGACCTTAAGAAAGTACTGTCACAAATCTGTAAGGTTAACACAGCACGCAAAAAACACAATCAAATGTAAATTAAAGAAACTCGTTACAAAGAAAAATTAACAAGATTTATTGCATTTAAATCATAAAAACAAAAAAAACTTATCAGATGAACAAAGTACATAACTATAGTATTTTCGCTTTGTAACTTTGCCGGTTAAAGTGATTAGGAGATTTCCCACTTGCAGGCTTGTAATTAGCTTCAATATTTGTGAAAGTCAGTGGTACTAAAATTTCTACATAGGCAAAAGCACCAAAATATTAAAGGAAAGCATTATTGTAGTAAAATAATAACAACCAATAAACTTAGCAGAGATGATGAAACTGACAGCGAGAACGAAGACAGTGATAGTGAAAATGACGATGAATGTGTTAATGAGGAGATATCAATATAATGCCAACAATTATAAAAAATAAATAGTTTAGAACCCCTGACTTCTTATTTAAAAGTTTACATTTTAAGACAAAAGAGGAGCTCATTATTCATTGTCACCAAACAATACTCAATAGTGTTGTTTACCTGTTTATTAACTCGAGGCGATTAGACATACCCAATATTTTAGAGTAGGTATAATATAAAATGTTAGAAAGAGGACAACACTATGAAGATTATGTGATTTCTGAAATTAAGCGCTAATCAATTCTTTCGCTTAAGCTACAGCGAAAATACTATATGTACGTGGTCGACAGTAATTAAAAGAAATCTAATTGATCCCGTGATCGGTAATATTCATTAATAAATCAACTTATCTAAATAAATAATAATTGCGTTACGCTCATTACAATTTAAAACAGAAACAGATCAGATGTAATCAAATCTGATCTTGCGCGTCTTGTATTAATGAATTAAATCTACAAACAAAAAGTTTAATCACTGAATTAAAAAAAAATCACCGTAAGTTAATAATATGAACATAAATGCTTAAACACTTCACCAGTTTATGATCTTATCATTCGGAAGTACAGAACGATGAGGATTATTAGAACAAAGGTAAAAAGTCATTATTAAAACATAATTACCTTTAATGACGCCAAAAAGTGGCATGTCGACATAAAAAATTATTTTTGATAAAGAGCGCAATTATAATCGTGTAGTATGCAGAATTTTGAAACAATTCATTGTCGTGAAAACTGGGTACAAACTTAGAATTCCCAATTATTACATATTTCGATATGAAGAAATTCTATTATCCGCACACTAGCAAACACGAGAAATAACACCTAACTAACTTACAACTTATTTAAATCCGTTACCATACGTGCATTATGCACACAACTAGAATTAAGCGAGAGCAGAACATCGACTGCTTGAAAAACGACAAAGCCCTTTTCCTATGACGACTACTGCACTTACCGCTATTAGACTTTTAGACGATGTAAATTTCGAACTTCATTCAGGAAAATATAATGATACAGCAGTTTTGTCACAAGTGAAGTCGAAAACTAAGTGCATTTTGCAACGCTGCAAAATAAAACCGAACAAATGTCGTAACGCACAAACGAAAAAATAATATTTCCGTGTGATGAAATTCAATACAATTAAAATATATATATTTAAAAGGAAATTCTAACGAATATTACAAATTTATTGGGCAGGGGAGGCAGTCCAATACTGGTATTCAAGCAACTAAGGTTCTATGAGGATTTTACTATCTCTGAAAACAGTTTGACAGGTAAAGTAATATTAGCAAAACGAAAAGCGATCCCTTCTCTACCTCGATTAAAAAAAAACAACAAACAACACCTGATTGTATGCAATCAAAGTATGTGATAATGTCGCAAACTTATATTTGAATTATTACATATAAATTCTAGGAGTTAGTAATGTTTGGCATGTTTAGGTTTTAGTGGTTTCCTAAACCGTGAAGCAAATACTTTGCCAAGACAGAACCAATCCACAATTGCACACGGTTTCGTCACCACACTGTACAGGTTTATACTGATCTTCTGGGAGCACCATATAACACTTACATCTTACAATATTTAAAATGTACCATACGATTAAATAAAATTTGAATTGAATAATGCAGTTTTATGTGTTAATGTGGATAATAGTTAACCTAAGGTACCTCTTGAAAATATTTACATAACTAACAAATTAGAGATAAGTTTCACAGCACAAATTAAATTAAAAACAGTCGAAAATACACGAACCTTTAGTAAATGGTTGACCTCGATCCAAATATTTCTGACCAAACCAAGTTTTTGTTCCATAATACGTAAATATGCCATTTTTTCAGTTTGTAAATTATGTAAATTCCGCAAAGAAAATTTTATCCATCCTAGAAACATTTACACCGTATTGCTTGTAAACAATTGTATAAAGCTAACCTTTAATCGATTCATCTTTGATCGCTTCAACAATTTGCAGCAATTGTTGCAAAACAAGTCGATTCTTCGGACACGAAGAATTCGTCTAAACTTTGCAATGAGACCAATAATTTTTTTAGTAGAAGTCGTTTTACCTGGAAGCAACAACAATTTTTTAAACCGTTCACATTCTTGTTGGTACGCATGGTTTATAAGGAGGACTGGGTGTATTGTGCTTCTGGTTGCTTGGAAGGATTTGTCGTTACCAACGGCAAAGACAAACTTTCTTTTCACAAGATTCTAAGTCCGGCTTTCGAAGTCAATTGTTGACAAGCTTATTCGGTTTTCAACTTCATTTACTATTTTGATCTACACAAATTTGAGTTAAAAAAGTCGAAATATTCTTGTACAACACCTACCTGTTGACACTGTCCATACAAGTCGAAAACGGCGTAACAAGGCTGGTTAGAAGACACGTCGAAGTGTACGAACTCTTCGGCAACTCCATCAATATACAATTGCAACTGTGAAAGTCTGTAAGCATTAAACCGACGTATGTCCCAGCAGTCAAACAACAATTTATTTAAAGTTCGATTTTATTTAAAAAACAAAAAACTAATTCTGGATATTCCCACCAGTTGAGCCTACCTTAACACCATTCACAAATATCCAATCGTTTGAAATGATACATCAAGAATTTTTATTGCTAGACCTGATACAGGTAAATTAAAATGCGTTCGGGTGATCCACATATAACTCCAACCATAAGAGACGACGACCATTTCATGTCGAGCTGCTCCAGAGAACTTTCAGCATGGCCTGTTGTAGAGCCGGTTGAACTATAACTAGACCTTGATTATAAGAGGCGACTCTACGTGCGATGCTTCTATCCGCTAACAACTCGATATTGCGTCCGTGATTTTCGTGAAACTCATACTGTATCGGTACACCGTTCAGAGGGTCTTTTGTCGCTTCGACCGATAACTCAATTTTAATTCGATCTTGTTCGAGGGCTAATTCAAACTGTCTTGAAGACGAACGGCTGTTAAGGAGATACTGGAACTTTACGACTTGTTACTGCAACTGCGGTGCACGAGCCGCGCAACTCGATTATTGCGTAAACGTTCTCGCCCATATTAGGAAAGTAAAAATGCAGTTCGTCGTTGTTTATATGAATTTTTATGGTGCCATCGTGCGTTTTTCACCAAACCAACTCTATCTCAACACGCAACCAATTCAAGTTGGGGGTGAAGTAATGAAGAATCTTGTTTTTCAAACGTATTCGTTACCTAAACAATATATGGTTTTGTGTAGACAAATAATGCATCATTCATGTCTGTAAGTAGCGGGTAATTTTGATCGGTAGAGAACAGGCCCTACATCAGGGAAGCGACCCTTCCTACGCGAGCCTTGGTTTTCCTCCCATTACACAAAACCGGGAGGAATATGTCCCAACCCTAACCGTTAACAATACCCTACACACTAGCTATATCCTATCCTGCCCACCCGTGCAGTTCAGAAGAGAGGTAGGCAAGTTCGGGGGCCTAAGTTGGCAGCCCCAACACCAAACCGCCGAGAGGCCAGGCTAATAACCTAACTCTTGGGCGTGAAATAAATTATTTACTCAAAGTACCGATCTAATGCCTCGGAATAGGACGGACCTTCCGTTGAGAACCCATGCAAGAAACGGAAAATCAACTGGCAAAAAGAAGAATGAGCCACATGGAATGTGAAATCCAATCAACAACAGGAATCGGGAGATAATAGAAGAATTGAAATAAAGAAGATAGATATACAGAATAGAAATGAAAAAACGCCCAAGAAAAGAAAGAAAGAGAAAAAAGAAAATACACCAGAACAAGAAAAGATTAATATAGAATCCCTCTGGAACTAGTCCACCAAGAGATCTATATCAGCTTGGAGACTATCACAAAAAGATCTAAGTAATCAAATAAACATGCAAAGATAGTATAATAGAAGGCAGCTGGAAGAAACTCAGAAGTAATATAAAACGCTGTTAGGGAAGATGCATTGCGAACCCAGGTAAGTAAACCCGACAGAAACCAAACCGGACACCGTGGTTTAGAAAAGAAGTCAAAGAAAAATGCAAAGAAAAGCAAATAGCACACCTGGAATACAAGTCGCTCAAAAACGCAGAATCACTTGAAGATATAAGACCATAAGAAATGAAACAAAATCATTAGTACGACGATTAAAAATGAATATTGGGCGCTACTTCCCAAACGCCTAGAATCAGATTTTTACGGACAACAAAAGCAATATGGCGATTTCTAAGACAACAAAAAAAACAAACGAGTTCATTGAAACATCTCTAATTGATGACGACACTTGGGTTAAATATCTAACAGACTTATTTAAAAAAGAAAAAAAAAAGAAAATAAGAAGAC
This sequence comes from Abscondita cerata, assembly GCA_030710515.1. Lineage (NCBI taxonomy): Eukaryota > Metazoa > Arthropoda > Insecta > Coleoptera > Lampyridae > Abscondita > Abscondita cerata. Next base: position 38,012 of record JALBCR010003324.1, read on the forward strand.
ACCCACGAGAATAATCTAGAGAATATGAGCTATAAATAAGAAAGACGTCACATGGTCCAAAGGAGATGTCGAAGAAAGCAATAAAAACATTAAAAAAACAAGAAAATCGCCAGGACAAGACAAAATCCCAAATGAGCTCTTGAAATGCGGAAGTGACAATCTAGTAGAAGAAATAGTAAAACTCCAGTGTGATTTTAACCGAGCAAAGGATCCCAGACCCGTGGAGAACAAGCACAATAACACTTATGTTCAAAAAAAGACAGACAGACCCATCAACTTCAGAAACATAAAATCTCTAAACACTTCGCTGAAACTAATAACTAAAATAATAACGAATAAAATCAATTCCCTCACAACGTTAACTGAAGAACAACAGGGCTTCAGAACTGGAAAGATCAAGACAAGTCGTAGAAAAGTCGACTGAAAATAATAAACTATCTTTTTTGTGTTTCCCCATCGATCTACAAAAAGCATTCGATAGGATTCAACTCTATGATATTATATACTTGCTTTACAACCGCGGAATACCAACAAACTTGATTAAGACCATTAAAAACATCTACACAGAAATCAGCATTCAGAGCAAGACTGGATGGAAAACTTACACAAAAGATACCTGTGAATAGTGGTATACATACGACAGGGAGACTCTTGAGCCACTGCTGTTTAACATCGTGATGGATGAAAGTATTTAAAAGGTTCCGCAAAGGCAACGGATATAAAATGGACAATCAGAATTAACAATACTCTGCTATGCCGATGACGCGATGAAGTGTTCCAACAAGTTATCAAAGCCAATAAAGTAGCGGGCTGGGAACGACACCATCTGGCAGAGCAAACACCTAAACATCAAAACAAAATCGAGAATCTACAAAGCACAATTCGCCCATTTATGACGCTATACAGCCGAGACTCGAGCCGACACATCGAAAACAAAACAATTACTAGAGACAGCTGAAATGGAAAATACTTCAAAAAAATCGCAGGCAAGACGCTACTGGACAGAGAAAGAAGCGAAAACGATTGGGAGATTATGCAAAGTGGGAATATTGGAGAATGGACACATGAAAGAAAATTGAGTGGAATGAGCATATCGAACGGATGGCACAAAACAGAATAGTAAGAACAGCAAAGAGATAAATCTCCTGAAGGAAGAAGAAGTATCGGACGCCCTAGAAGAAGGTGGAATGATAACCTGGACCCAGAATTATTAAATAAATAGGCAAAATCGATGTTAGGAACAGGCTTAACCCTGAATGGAAAGAAGGGAAGAAGAAGATGTCTGATTCTGAAGTCACCAAATTTTGAATTCTAAGACAAATTTGTATTGTTTTCAGTTAACTATGCACCATTAATCACATTTGTAAAAGTGGGACTTTAGAAAGTACTGTTCTTATTTTACAACATTTGTTAAAGTCATTTTCTGTATCACTATTCTGAAGTAGTTGGAGAAAGTGTTCCTTTCTGTTGATACAAAAAAGTAACTTCCATATGTCTGAACCAATTTTCAAAAAGGAGACTTTTAGTTTCTCAATCGGCGGAACTAGATCCGATTTTGTACCACATATGATTTTTTTCTAAGAAATATCAAATAAAATGCTATAGCTCTAACAAAGCTTACAAAAAAGCAAATAAGATGACTTATTAACCTGTCAAAACCGAGAACTGATATGTCTTGTCATTTCAAAGTGGGCCAATACTTCAACTGATGTCGGCGGAACTCTGACTGAGAGTTATTGACTGCTGCTTTTCACTGTTACTGTAGCTGTAACTACTTGACTGATTCTTGACTGTGACTTGACTCTTGACTGATTTCTGTTATCATTACCTACTTCGTATTATACTTGGGAAGTAGGTTAGTTTGCTTTAATAAGCAAGGTCTTAGAAATGCTGTCAGCATTTCCTTGATTGCAATCGTTTGTTTGAATTTCGCGTTTCCTTCGTAATATGCGGATGTAGAATTCGTGTTGATTGCGATGGGGTTGAACGGCAACCCCATATGGATCCCTCGCTTAGTGGATGGATCCACGATAAAGCGTGTCAGGTTTTGTGAGCCAGAATATGCAACAAACGAAGTTTCTTTTTGTAGGCGCATTTTCTTCCCAGCGTTGTGCTTATTTTAAATGTTTCTGAAAGTGACTCGCCTACCGGTTGGGTAATTGTATGCGGCGCTTGAGATCGTGGCGGCGTTCTGTGACTCTGTGTATCCGAGATGGGGTAGTTACGGAATTTGGCTGGGTGGCGTTACCCATGTTGTTGCTCCCTCGCAAACTGGTTTGGTTCGGTCGATGGAGACGGTTGTTTCGCAGTTTCTGATCTGCATGTCAATGTTTTGTCTCCGAGTTTAATGACTGGGAATCGTCCTCGTAAGGTTGCTCGAGCGGCGATTTAGCTGCGTCGCACACGAACGAATACCTGTTTTGCGGTTTACAGGTCATGAATATGAACGTGTTTTGTTTCCAGTGGTTGGTTCCAGCTGTTGGGCTTGAATTTTGCAGAAATGGTGTCTGAGGTCCTTTATGAAGTTGAGCGGATCTGTTGTGGGTGACTGCTTTGGTACTAAGGAATTCACCGGGGAGTCTGATGGTGTCGCCATATGTTAGTTCGGCTGCGGATGATTGCAAGTCCTCCCTCCCATGCTGCTCGTAATCCTTGTAAAATGATGGGCAGTAGATTGGTCCATTGCGTTTCTTGAGTGGCAACGGATAGCGATTTTGAGGTGGCAGGTGGAAACGTTCTACCATTCCGTTCGCTTGCGAGTAGCTGGACCGATTGATTCGAACTTAGGCTAATACTTCAAACTGATGTCGGCGGAACTCTGACTGAGAGTTATTGACTGCTGCTTTTCCACTGTTACTGTAGCTGTAACTACTTGACTGATTCTTGACTGTGACTTGACTCTTGGCTGATTTCTGTTATCCTACCTACTTCATTTGATACGTGCGAAGTAGGTTAGTTTGCCTGGTAAGCAAGATCGTTAAAAATGCTGTCAGCATTTCCTTGATTGCAATCGTTTGTTTGAATTCCATGTTGATTGCGATGGGGTTGAGACGACAACCCCTTTAAGTATTAACATTTTTTGTTGGAAAAATTACATGTTTTCATGTGATCCGAGGGTAAACGGTGTTGGTTGGTGGGTTGCAGTTATTACAATTTCTTTCTTTAAAAAAATTACATTCATATAACCAGGAAAGGTACCGGACCCCCTTAACTTAAATCCAACCCCCATCAAAGCTGCGCGGTTTTGACAGGTAAATACGTCATCTTATTTGCCTTTAAGTAAGCTGGTTAGAGTTATAGCATATTATTTGATGTTTCTGGAGAAAAATCATAAATAGAGCTAGAGAGATACATTACGCCCTCTAGTTGCCGATTGAAAAAATTAAAAGTGTTATTTGTTTATAAATGTACCTTTAATGATCTTTGCATTAGAGTCTACCAGCTGTATTCATAAACATTTAGTAAAATGCTCTTAAAACTGATTTTAGCTAAATATGTTTTAAGGCTTGTTGAATGTTTTAACTTTTGTTTATTCATAAACACTTTGTAAACGTTCAATAACAAAAGTGGTTTCAAATAACGATTTTAGTGAGTTTAGTAAAATTGTGTTGCAAACTTGATAACATTTTAACTATTTCGTACGTTTAGAGATTAAAACAACGTTTGTAGAGATTCAACGGGTTTGATAGATGGCGTCCATGTCAAAGTTCTATTGCTCCTTCAAAGATGCGTCTTTTTCCAACTGAATTGAGCAATTCTATTAGATGTGAGTATCTCCTCAGCATCTAAATAACGAATAAATGAACGTGTTGTCTTTTATCCAAGTGAATTGAGCAACTCTATTAGATCTGAGTATCACAGTTAAAACGTGTTTATGAATAGCTGCCAACAGTTCACTGTAACAAGCAATTACCTTGATTGTTATTCGCAATACCGCCATTAAAGTATTAACTTCAAATACAGAAACAATCGTCTGTTTACAAACCAAGCATGTCTGTACAGTAGCATCCGCACTGTTGTACTGGGTGAACAAATAAAAATGCAAAGTGTTATATCTCAGGAACTATTACATCGTAGAGACTTGCGGTGAAAAATTTCATTACAAAAGTGGCCATGAAAAGCTGGAAATTATTTTCCAAATTATTAAGATGGCCGCTAGAGGGAGTAACCGCCATCTTGAATTTAAAAATTTAGATTTAGTCGGGTTTTCGATATACTAACACAACAAATAAACCAATGCTTTTTCATTTAAAAATACTTTTTTTCCTTAATCATTCCTTATGTTATAGTCGAGCAAGGACTTAAGTTTTAAATTTGTATTAGCCAATTTTGACTTTCAGTGGGGTTAAATCTTAGCGTAAGCTGAAAGTAAAGTTTATTAATATAGGTCTAAGTTTTTAAGCATTGCTTAAGTTTAAGATCGTACCTGTGCAATCACCCATTAAACAACTTTTTAAGTTCTCTCCAATTGCACTAAATGACGCTAATCATAGAAACCGAGCAATTAGTGAGATGTAACTCCGATAGAACAGGAAAGCAAATAAAGCTGCGATTTTTATGTACGAATCTCTGATTGCTGCAGTTCACTTCAGGAAGTAACTCCAGTTGCGGATACCGTTTTTAATGGCTCACTTAAAAAGAAATAAAGGTCTTTTACATTCCCCTTTCCCTTATTGCACTAATTCGACGCCAGAAAAAGAAAGCGGGTAGTTGTTGAGATATGATTCAATTGGTGGGCAAGAATACAGATTATTCGTTATTTAGATGAGCTGTGATACTAAGATCTAATAGAACTGCTCAATTCAGTTAGGAAAAAAGACGTACCTTTAGTTGAACATACGGAATTTTGACATGTACGTCATCTATCAAACAACCCGCTGAATCTCTACAAGCCTTAACCAGCTACAAACGTTGTTTTAACCTCTAATCGTATGAAATAGTTCTAAATATAAACAAAAGTTAAAACATTCAACAAGTCTTAAAACATGTTTTAGCTAAAATCAGTTTTAAGAAACTTAGTATATTTTTATGAATGCACAGCTGTTATCGGATAATGTTTTGTAAAAAATTCAATTATATTTTGTAAAGTGATGTACTCAAAAACATTTTTATTCATTCTTTTAGGGGGAATTTTCTTATAATAATTTTTCCCCAAATTCTAGGACATACGGAGACCGGTCGCCCCCTTAATGAATCACCCTTGTATAATAAGCAAGTATGCGAAAATGGTACTGATTCATAATGTTCATTCAAAGAGTGAATTTATTAACAGCTTAATTTTAATGGATGTACAATTACCTGTTATATAACAGCAGTCCGCCGGTAAAGATGTTATGGGAGTGATCGGTTCAAACGTCGTCACGCCCACCGTGAAACTGCCGCAAAACTGTGAAGCCAAGGAAAGCAAGGTAAATTCGTAGAGTTCATCTTGAATTAGGGCGTGGCGCTTAATGCAAAACAATTTCAGTTCGCGTCCTCTTACAGCCACTCTACCACCTTCGCTTAACGTTAATCCCTTTCCGTGACATTCATGGAACCTAATCAGATTATTTTAGGTAACAAACAAAAGTAATCAATATTTATACCTTGTGTAAATCCGCTTCAATAATCGGCTGAACGACACTGGTTGCCTGAAGTGAAAGAGACGTGTCTGATCGTGGACAACTTTCTACCGCTACAGACGCCAACGGTGCTATAGGAGATATACAAGGTATGCTGACTTGAGCACACTGACCATACAAGTCGACAACCGCATAAATATTTGAGTGAGGTAACAACACAAGCAACTCCTTGGGGAACGCCGTCCTTGTAAACTCAAAGTCTTTTCAGAGCTACGCATTAGACCAATCCGAATGCCAGCTCCTAGCGTGTCAAGATCGCAAGCGTAATTATTTTTTACCGTAACTCCATTTTCCATAACAGACGATCCACTCAACATCCAAGTGTCGTGAGCCAAATCGGTAGCCGTACTTGGCAACTCCAAATCATCGGGACGTGCCGCAGTCACGCCAATTTCGATGCTCCCCGACCAACGATCAACCATATTTTCCAAAGTTACTTCAAATAGTTCACCATCTCGCAATGGCCGATTAGAAAAGACTATTGCGTCATTAAACTCCGCTAACGGTCTAGGTCTTACCCAGTCTGCCCGTTGTTAATAATTCCTTTGCATTTTTCCCATGCACGTGATGGAACCTTAAATCGCTAGTAAAAAACCAAAATTATATTAAGGACTTTTACCAAATGAATGTACCTGTAAAGTGTGGTATTTGATAAACTAGAGTGCATAGTATCAGGCGAATTAAGCAGTCAAACATATCTACAATTGTTGCTTCTACCGCTTGTCCGTAACAAATCTAAAAAACGCTCGCTTAAGAACAAACTTATAACATACATTATTTTACCGATAACTTATCACAAACCTTCTCAGCGACATTCGTAGCTGCTGTGCCATGATCAACTCCATTCACAAAGAAATGTAACAACCCTTTCCTTCCTTACTACTCCAACCTATCATGCAACCTGTCCAAATTAACACCGTACTGTTCTAAAACGGTTGTTCCATTGTGCATAATACCACTGCCAGTCATCATCCAAGTACCAGAACGAACGTTAGTCATGAAGCGAAACCAACTCCGTCGGACTATGCGTTGTCACATAATTTCAATAGAACCTGCCCATTTAGTAACAACTCGCTCCAATCTCACTTCAAATAATTCTCCCAATTTCAGGCCGCAACGTCAAAACAACTCCACCCCATTAAAATCGTCGGCAGCATTTGGTCTTAATGCGGTACGACCGTTGTTAATAACAGGCGTGCGCTACAATTGGCATGAAAAGTTAATCTGTCGTAATAGTCAGAAACAGGATGCGTGTCAATAGTAGGGTATAACTGCTCCTCAATGCGAGTGGAGCGCCTCATATTAGATTAACTGCTCCTCTCGCTCAGTCCCTTCCCACAATTGATACTTTAATCGTCATGCCGTACAAATCGATGACACCCCAAGTCGCCAAAGGAACTCTCTGCGCGGCAACCCCTTGATCAGAACCGTTTATAAAGTAATGAAGATCGCCGTTGGGTTTACGCATCATGCCAACGCGATCACCTTCGTTAAGCTCATCTAGATTAAAATCTCCGTATTCGCGTCGAGTTCCTTTTCCATTTGTTAATATTCCACAACCAGACATCATTATCGTACCGCTTCGCATATTGGTCTAGATTGCGAAAAAACCAGAGTATTTGAGATTATGAGTTGTTACGCCCATCTAATACACAAAAATTTATTATCAATAAAACACCCGCATATAAGATGCTGAGTGGCCTATTAGACGTTTTGGTGAAACTACAAATTAAATGAAACTAAAAAATTTGCGTACAGGGCGACAAATATGCTCCATTTAAATAAAATAATGACACGGTTGCAACACTGCTACTTTCAATAACAATATTTTTTAAGTTATTTCAATGTTAAGGAAATATTATACAAAAATCTAATCCAACGCCCTGCGGTAAATTCAATAACGATTTTTTTCATAAGTTTAAGAGAGTTGGAACTTTATGTGTGGAGAAACTCTAAATCTTTCAAATTTCTGCGACGGTGCTCAAAACAGGAGGTCAAACTTAGGCAATTGCAATGCCTCGTTTAGTCGCCCATTTTAAGGTAGAACATACTGTATATTATAATATAAACGCCTTCCTTTTTTTGATTATCTTTCGTCCAATAGCAGCATTCCCTATTGCTAAAATGTGCGGTTCTTATTTCAGTTCTTTCCAAAAAGGGAATTCGGGTGTATTTAACTGTGCAGTACATCTAAATCAATGTTTTGCAGTAAAAGAGACAAATAGTGGGGTAGATTCTAATATATTGTGCAGTACAATCGAAATTTACGGGGAAAAGGGTGAGGAAGAAAGTGAGACATGGAAAGAAGTGGTAATATGTCCGGTATACAGAGGAGGTGATACAAAAAAGAAATAAAAAACTATAGAGGAGTGGCAAATATAGGGTACAAGATATACGCAAGAAATATTGAGAAGAAGAGAGGATAAAGTAATAGAGGAGAGAATTGGTTACGGAGAATGGCAGACCTTGGTTTTAGGAAAGGGAGGAGGGCATAAACAATATATATACTAAGGCAATTAATAAATAAAGAGTTAGGGAAGAAGGGGGGAGGGTGTAACGCAATTTTTCTGGATCTTGAAGGCAGCATTTGGACACAGTAAATAGAGAATACTTATGGGACACGTTAAAAGGAAGAAATATAAACGGGGGATCTAGTGGACGCATTAACTGAAATATACGAAGACACAAGGCATACAACAAGAAGAGGTGATAAATTGGGAGAGATGTTTTGGACGTCTAAAGGGTTGAGGCAGAGATGCCCTTTAAGTCCAAGTTTGTTTTCTTTGTATATATAGGATTTGGAAGATGAAATGAGAGAAACAGCAAAGAGGGGGGGTAGTAATTGGGCAAAAAAAAGTTTGGGTGCTGGCGTACGCGGATGACATTGTAGTGGTGGCGAATAAATAGAGGAAATAAAGGGAGTAATGGAAGTGATAAAAAATACAAAATTTCAAACAAATTTAACCGTAACTCCTAGGAGCCTGGGGTAAATCTAGTTTAAAATAATGAAATAAATATTTCATTGGTGTTTTAATTTAGTTCGTATCGTAATGAATAAAATAATAGCCACCTACTAAATATTAAAGCTGCATTAGTAATGAAAGTACAAAAATCGGTAAAAAACCATTCTTGTATTTTGAATTTGAAAAGGGTTATTTATGGTGTAAGTGAATAAATACAAAATTTATTTACAAAAAAAAATAGTTAATGATAGGATTCATTCCGATTCAAAAACTTTTTAAGAGTCAGGATACAAACAAAGAACTGGTTAATATAACTAAGACTGTGTTTTCTTCAAAACGTTAAATGACAAGGCGACACAAAATAAATTAATACAAATTAAAGCAACACAATCTTTGAGTTACTAAAACGTCGACGAATGAATTAACCAGTTCTTTTGTTTGTACCCCTCACTCCTAAAAGGAGACCTTCGTTGAGGGACCCCTATCATTAATTAACAATTAAGGAGTTAAAAATCACATAAAACAATAATGTCTTTGAGTGGATAAAATGCACGTATATCATATAATTCTATAAAAAATTTAACAAAAATAAAAAATTAAGTAAATGACGTTATAATCGCTACACTTTTTCAAAAGTTACGTTTTAAAATTGGAGAATTTGGTCCTTGTTCAGTAAAATTTCACGAATAACCGGCAAAAATTTCAGTGTGAATTACGTAGGTCTTTGTACATGCATTTTAATGGCCGTATTTCAACTTGATAGTGAATAAATGAAATTATTTCTCAACCACCTTATAATGAAACGCAGAGCGGAATGCATCCCTAATCTTGTATAGTTGAGGCGTTGATTGAAAAGAATGGTAATTTCAATCAACGGTTGTTAGGATTACTGTGACTAAAAAAAATTGTTTTATCAGCGTAGTACTGTTCTACACAAAAATTGACATTAAACCGACATTCAACAATATGAGTATATATTCATTCACTACAAAATATTGGAGTTTCAGATGTTACAACATGTTATGTTTAGTGCGAAATAAATACGATGTAATATACTTCAAGATATGATTTTCTAAAGCATGACAACTGATTTAAAACACAGAGTATATGAATCTCTACGAGATACTGAACATATACGCGAAAACTGCTGCTTTAAATAATTTTTTTCTATTTTGGGTCGCTTACAGAGCTATAAAAGCACCCAAATTGAGTTCTTTATAGAAACTCGGGTTCTTTTATAGAAAATAGGACAATTTTTATTCCGAACGGTGGTAACATGATAACGTCAAGCTGTCATTACGTTCGGTGTTCATTAATTTAAATCATAACTAATGTTCAGTAGATTTTGTTATCTAGGGAGATTTATTTCAACCCATTTTTAATTAGAAACGTTTGATAAATGTTCTAATTAAACTTAAACTAGCATTTAAACCAAAGTTTAATGAAAATATATCCACCTTAGCAATTACACTTCCAAAATTCCCTAAATTTAAAAACTCACGAAAATTTTATTTTAAAATCAATCTGAAAAAGCCCAAAATAGAAAAAATAGTATAAAGAATTCGTTCCAGAAGGCATTTTAACGACTCGTACTCGTCTTATAAAATGCGTCTTCCCCAATTAATTCTCCCGCATACTAGCTACACAACTCAATCCTTATACTGCACAAATATTGTATTAAACGTTCAAAAGATATATTTTATAATGAACATATTTTTTCCAACTGCATACTTATTTTTATACCACAACAAAAATATAATTTAATTAACAGGTAAAATATTTTACTGGTTGCCCCCCCCCTCCCCGAAAGTAATTTTTGTTCGTTTTACTTATTTAAAGGGTCAAATAATTTATCCCTTCAAAAAATAATTTAATTTATTATAAATATCGAATATAGTGTGCCATGATTTCAAATTTATCCAACTTTGCAATATGAATTACAATCAAATTAATTTATTAAATTACTTAAATACCACAAAATAGAAATAAAATAGTTTCCATCATAATTAATGAAGCAAATATGAAAATTGCTTTACCATATTTACGATGAAACCCCTAACCCTGGCGTCTGTGGAAATATTAAGTAAGATAGTCACCAATTTTTGGACAATTTACGGTAGGCGTTGATTTTAGAAAGACACTTTTTGGGAGTCGTATATATATTTCGGTAGCGAATTGAATTTTAACCAACTTTTGCAATGAAAATTTTTTTAGGAAACCCTCCCTTAAAAAGGTCAGGCCCGATCACATGATTTTTTTTAAATTTTTAAAGAATGAAATTATAATAACTGTAACCTACCAACTAACACCGTTCATCCCCGAACACATAAAATGACGACCATTTGAACTTCTAATTTAACTTTATTTTCCTATACTTTGAACAATCTAATTAATAAGTCGATAGCACGCGTTTGCTTTAAAAGTGAACTTACACTCGATTTCTCTCACTGCTAGTCCCAAAAAAACGAAAAAACTGTCGAGTGATTCTCGGTGTTTGTTTGCGGTCGTACAACGTCTTGCGAACAGCAGGCGATTCGAGATTGTGTTTTTTACCAACACAAGTTGAGCTATGATAATTGAAGGATTCACTATGTAACTGCTACCACTTCTGTCGACAAAGTTGCCTTTAATGCAAATGCATTTTTCGTACGAGTTGTGTTAAACGAGTCGACACCTTGGTGTCGCAAACTTATTGTTCGTATTTAATTACTAACTTTTAAGGAGGCGTTTCTTAAAAAAAGTCGGAATAAAAATGTGGTTCAGAATTTAATTCTCTGTCAGAAATATATATACGGACCCCTCAAAAGTGTGTCTTGCTAAAACCAGCTTGAACCCAATTTTCCTCTGTTAGAATTTAGTTCTTGATATCTACAAGACCGGGGTCTATGACAAATCCCCGAATAGACAAATTGTCGAAAAGCTTCTGTAGACAAAACACCGAAAATTGATAAAACGCTGAAAATGCGTCTGTGAGAAAATCCAAATATGGTCAAAACGTCAAAACTCAGAAAACGACATTTAGCGATCGTAACCTGGCGTCGTATCCGAACCTAACTGAATCTGCCGACAAAACTCCGAAAATTCCCAGTAGTATTAAACAAGTATGCTCCATTCTTAAACTTGAAATAACTCAATAACCGCACATTTTAGCCATAGGGAACGCTGGTATTGAACGAAAGATAATCAAAAAAGAAAACTGTTTACATTATAATATAAAGTTTGTTCTATTTAAAATAAACGACTAAATGAACATGAAATTCGTATGTTCACTATTTTTAATTATAACAAAAACACATGGTATTAACCTTATAGAACCACGTAATAATAATCAAATCTCTCAAAAAATGTTTTTGGTAATAATATGCAAAATAAAACCTATGAATTTAATGAGCTTATTTTATTTATTCGTATTGGATCTTTTCATTATTTATTTATTTAATGATATGGTACATTTTAAATATTGTATTGTGATGTAAATGTTATGTATGGTGCTCCAGAAGATCAGTATAACCCTGTACAGTGTGGTGACGAAACCGTGTGTGCAATTGTGGATTGGTTTGTCTTGGCAAGCATTTGTTTCAAGGTTTAGGAAAACCACTAAAAAACCCCAAACATGCCAAACCTTACCCACCTAATATTCATATGTATAATATTAACCTGGGTAAACATTATAGAAGGTAAATAAGAACATAAATATAACAGCCAAGTATTTATCACACACATAATAGACTGAGCCAGCGCCAGTCACGACAATGACGGAAAAAAAGTAGGTTAAAGAAACAGCAAAAGAATCTCATACTCCACAGTGTATTTCCTGTGAAAGTAAAATATCGAGCCTATTCACAGAAACAAATATTGGAACAAGAATCTGATTGTCCCCACTCAACCCCTCAACACCAATTTGCAGAACATTATTATATTATTTGTTGTCATGTAAGTGTTATGTATGGTGCCCGGAAGATCAGTATAAACCTGGATAGTGTGGTGACGAAACCATGTGCAATTGTGGCAAAGCATTTGCTTCAGGGTTTAGGAAAACCACTAAAACCTAAACATGCCAACATCCTTTACAACACACCCTGAGCCATGACGTCAGTACCTTTATCGACGCATGCGTAGATTAGGTTTTTTAAAAATGTCAATTTAACTATGATTACTTCCTGGTGGCAAACTCCCAAACAAACAAAAATTTAAATAGTATTAAAGTAAATATAAATGAAAATCGTTCACGCCTGAGGCTCACGCTATATTCACAATAAAGGTTGTGACGTCAAGCCAATGAGAGAGTGTTCTGTGTATTTGAATAAATGCTGATACTTTTGTTAAGTTTTCCTACATAACAAGTAATTACATGTTCTTTAAAATTTATACATTTAATTTTGAGACTATTTTGGATGTTATCGCAACATTTCAACGGTTATGTTTTGTAAACATTTCTCTTCTGTTTTGAACACCCGGTACAATTTCAAACATTGTAGTTTTAGTTGAAACTCCCTTAAACTTATGAGAAAAAATTAGTTATTCAGATTTAAAATAGGAGGCGTTATTAATTTTCCAGTAAAAGTAAATGTTATTAGAAGTTGTTTTTAACATATCGAGTAAATTGGAATTTTGCATGAAAAAACATAATATGCTATTTAATATATCGAAATTTGAGTCAACTTCTGATATAACTGGAAGGTGCTGCACCTCTAAAATGCCCTGTATCCGTATATCATCGGAAACTTTCTTAGTAATATTGTTTATAGATAACAAACTACATATGCTGAAGAAAGGGTTGTTTTGTGATGAGTGGGAACAAAAGAAAAAGAAAAGACGGGTGCGTTAATAAAAAATCCAGCCAACAGTTTTACTGACCATTTTGTCCTTTAGATACTGGAGGAGGTATACATGTACTATTACAAAAAGTGACAAATAAACGAAAAACATAATTATGAATTGTAAGAAGCATTAAAATAAACGATTATGGTATCCGTTGGCGTTGTGGATCTCGTAATTTGGATATATAGAGGCTAGACGAATAGAATGACAAAATTTGATACCTTTCTTTTAATTTAGGAAATAGTAATACATTAACTTTTTAATTCCCCTATTTTTTAATTCGTGTTCTACTTGTAGGTGGGGTTGAATATCGTTTTGCAGATTATACATGTCCAAAATGAGGATGCCCACTAATAGAGAGTCTTGGAAATGGTAAGAAATTGAGAGAGAAATTCATATTCGAAAAACTACAGTGAAAAACTAATACTGGAGAAAACATTAGATAACTGTAAAATTATGTTTTGCATAAGTGCCAATTCATCTTTCTGGAAATCTAACTAATAGGTATTCTCGGACTACACTTTGGAATTATGTGCTGGTGCAATCCCCTATAAACCAACAATCTTTATAAATTATTTTCTTCTCAACATGAGCATAATTATAATATTTTACGGTTATCTAATAATATAACCATAGGTTTGATATGTTTTTACATTGAAGATGAAACCGTATCTAAACTATATGGAAGTATAGTATATCTTTGAATACAGAATCAAACCAGAGAATGTAAATTCGACAAATATAATATTTTTCATGTATTTAAAAAAAAGATACCGATGATGTTGGTTAAAAACGAAACGTTGTATCAAAATTGTGTAAGCGCCTTTAAGTAATACTAGAAAAGTGGCAATGAAAATGTGCTGTTTTTTATATCTCTTTAAATACTCTGAAAAAAGATAAAGCGAAAATCAAACAAGAATTTATTCAATGACCTTAAAAAATGAAAAGATAATTGAGTGCTACGAAGACCATCACTTCAAATGCGCAACTATTGTTCTATTTAACTGACCCAGCTACATTCATACTGTTTCAAAGATCCCCATAGTGAGCATCCTTATCTTAAACACATTGTATAAAGAAGAATCGAAAAGTTAACAGTTTTATTGATGCTTTCTTACTTGCTTTTGAATTTGATGATGTTCATCTCCCATGACAAAATGATTTATATTGCTCAGATCAATCATAAAATCGAACATAACAAAATTCAAGAAAGAATAGAGGTAAAAAACATAGAGTACTAAAATAGAAATGTTAGCATGTACCTCAATACTCACTCCATTTATCCAACAAGTCTATAAATTCTTATTTCAAAACAATTCTGAATCTCGTAAAGTCCTATGTGTCATCACCTGACTCCATTATTAGAATTCGTCCAAAAGATCGTAGAGTAACTTTTCCTTTGATCTTTGTCCATTCGACTCAACTTCACCCAAGCTTCCACAACGATCGTGAAACTTCCAACTTATCAAACCGACCAGGATTCCTCTGGTAAGGAATTCAAACTAAAATGTTCAAATAAAACCTACATATAAACTTCAAAAAAAAAATATAATTTGGTACCCTAACCCATTCATGTCCATACGATATATCGAGACTGTTACTACTGCTCAGACTAAAAGCTCACCTTAAATCGGCTCCTGGTGTTACATTCAAAATATCATTATCAATGGCCCAGAACAAACTTCCACTTAAACAGTCATCATTATTATTGTTCCGGTAAGAACTGGATTTGTAATGGTCACGTTGCACACATTTCCGGTACAGATCCACAACGACCGTACACTATTGAAGGTAAATTTTCAGCAGCCACACCTTGAGATTCACCATTAATAAAAATATGAGATCCCCTAAAATGACATCTTTTAATACAATGCAGTTTTATATGTAAACAATTACTTCACCAGTACCAGCATTATACCAACACGATCTTCTTGATTCAATCGATCTAAATCCATTCCATATCTTTCAACTAACAAAGCCCCCATCTTTCAATACTGAATTTCCAGCCATTATCTTTAATTAAAAATTAACAAAGGAGAGTATCAGCTAAGCAGATTATATTACCCAAGTTCCATTTTGCAATGTTGAAAGCACATGCTGGAAACTCAAAGATAATAAAGGATCAGTTTCGGTGATACCGATTTCTAAACTACCCGACCAAGGAATTTACCTGTAGTTGAATTTAAATAATAAATGAGCTTAGACGAATAACTAATTTACCATCTAAGTCAATACGAAATGTTCAAAACAAAGTGTCATTTACTAAAAGGTTCTGCTATTTATAACCAAACCATGATCAAAGTCGTTGTCATTTAGAACAACAGATTGCAGTTATCGATTTTGCAAAGTTATTAGTTCACCACAGCGGTGAGTGAAAGTATGCCCATAATTTTTTTATACAATTAAAGTATTATGTAATTTCTTCATAACGTTCTCGTAATTAACTAAGACATTCTGTTTAGATTTTGCCCCAACAATAATTGAGAAATTTCGATTGTTCAAGTATAATACAAATCAGCTGTTGTTGGTGACCCTGTTTAAAAACAAATTTCAAATAATTTATCGGAACAGAATGCGCAACTGCAAAGATAAAAGATCACTACCATTCAAAAAATATTTTTCTGCTGATTAAAAACTATTTACCATAGAATCTTTAGAATTAATGGTTTTAATTTTTACAGTCTAGCTTTGTTTCTTAAATTACTACCTAGACCTTTGCTTATGAATAAATTGAGAACCGATGAAGAGGTATAATAAAATGGTTGATAGATGGTGTACAAGCTAATTGAAGTATTCGTGAAGATAGGCAACACATATTACAAGACAATAGAATTTGTACGCAGGTTGGGTTGCGTTTTTGTTGAAGTGAAACCATTACTGAAACTTTAAATTTACGCTATTTATTTATTGAAAATTAAAATTTTGCATTTTGATTAAGAAAATTTTGATTAACTTTTATTAAATAATTAAGAACTACATTGTATAGTAAAGACGAAATAAAAAAAATAAGAAAAAAGGCATGTTCATAAAAACGTAATTACTGTACCATAATTTCAACAAAATTTAATATTTGTAGAAATCTGTACTATGTAAGAATGATGCCTGCTATGAACTGTTCAACATTGCACTGTCACTGTTTTATTCGGTTAGCAAGATTTTGAAATATTGCGTTAAAAATGCGCTTAGCTTTCACAATGTTAAACAGTTTACAGGCGGCATCTTACATACTACAGATTTATACAAATATTACATTTTGATTAATCTCAGTATATGGCAACTGTCGATGAGGTGGTGACACTAAGTATCTCTTGTCTCATAATTTCAACTTTTTGTTGAAGGTATCGATTTTATATGCTTTGTATAATCTTTAAGTTGGTTTATTTAATTAATAATTTTAAAATTGTCGTGTACTCATTGATTGAGAAATTTGGGAAGATGCGCAACGCATATACCTGAACAAAATGTACCAAAAAATTGATCCGACATGTAGATCGCTCTACCATCGATTGAACCCGAATTGTTTAGTTGCTTCATGACTGTCGTTGATATCGCGTTGTAGTAATCGGAGTAGGTATGTGATTCGAAGTTATTTCTGTGACAATGACTAAAGTGTGTATATCAGTTGCCCAAATAATAAAAAGAACAAGATTAAATTGACGATAGAATTGAGCCTTTTTTATATATTTTATACATTTGCGTTGCGTATCTTCCCAAATGTGTATATCTTCCCAAATTTTTCAAGCAACGGTCTAATTAATACAATGGATAATTTTACTTCAAAAATTTTACTAATTTATGAATATTCCTTTAACAAACCTCGCGCAGCAATAGTGTTTTTACAAAGAAAATTACAGGCAGTGTACTTGCAATAACCTTTGTCAGAATAATTATGCATGCACTGATTTTATATATCATTGTGCAAATTTTGCGGATATTCGGTCTAATTTAGAAGACAAAATTAACGTTTTCTTAGAATTTTTTCAAAAATCTTTTAAACTGATTTGTTATTCAAATACAAGTTTGTCCGACCGTCATTACTACGTAACAGTAATGCTGAAACCATTTTTTTGTACTGTGTATTGTTATAGTATGACCATGAACATAGATGTTCTTTAGAAAAGGAAAAACCAAAAACTGAACAAAAAACTTAACCGAACAAGATTTAATAACTAAGCCAACTCAGCAGTGAACTGATATCAGTATCAATTATGTATTCTTGCATTATTTTGATGTATAACTAAGAAGTAAAACGTATCGCCTATCAATTGCACCAAGTTCTTTCAAAGTTCAACAAAAGTGTAAATTATACACTCCAGCTACAAAACCTTTTTCAGCACAAATCGATACTACTACTGCCATCTGATGTACCTTAATTAATACTTTAGTCCACGTTATAAGAGAATGATATTCAATTATTCTCTTTATAGGTTGCTGCTTCATGTATTGTCAAATTACAACATATTTTACAGCTCAAAAATTTATTAATTTTTATGGCGTTCGATTGTTGCATTTAAACAGTGTAGAAATTTATGTTGTCCTACGCTATCTATTGGCAGTTTTAACAAAGTAAATAGCAGCATTAAACATCCATAAATTTACATCCACTCATATTCTGAAAAAAATTACTAAAATTGACAGAATAAATGACATATATGCGTCAATCTTATATTAAGAAAATCAACATAAAAGAAAATCTACGATTTTATCTTTTTCAATATAGAAGCATTGATTATAAAACATAAGATGTTTATAGTTGTTTTGATTACTTACATAAAATGATGACTGCCATCTTTCCTGACACATGCAAGTAAATATTTTTAAGTTATATCGTTATTTTTACATTTTCAAAAATCAATTAATTTTTATATCTGCAAACACTTCCAAGCATGTTTCATTCTTAAACTTTTGAATTCACAATCAAATTGACCACCCTCATTACTCAATCGTTAATTCTCTAAAATGCTATTTTGGTTCAAAAATATTTAATTGAAACTTTCAAAACTTCAATTATTTAATTTGTTATTCTGTGATTACTCTTCCTGTTCTTTATATTGTAACATTAATATCTGTTTTTTAGATCTATGTATCTCAAAAATTTAAATTATAGAGTTTTTCTCTGTCTTTACATTCGTTATTTTATTTAGGCATAAATAAATCTTACAATTCAACTTTCTTGTTTCTTCCCTGTTTACTTTTATTGACAACGATGCCTGGCAACCAAGCAATATGCAACATTGGAACATAAAAGTAAAACCGCGCCTGCGCCTCATATTTCAAACTTCGAAGCACGGGTATAGAAGCCCTTACTTCACACACTCCTACTATTCTATATTTATTGGTAACTATAAATTAATTGTCGCACATTTGTTTGTTTATTGACAACAACATCCAGATATTATTTCAATCTAAATTCTAAATTCATAATCTCAACGCACCTCAAATTTTGCAATTATTTCCTGCTCCATTCATTTAAAAAAATTTGTGTTCATATTAATGGGATACAATGAATATGAATGCTTAGAAGACTATATAACATATTGTTCCTTCAAAATTGTCGAAATGAGTACGTTAACCAAGTTTTTCGTGCAAGAGTTACGAGACGAACTCACTTCTTTTTTGTGCTAAGGTTTTAGGCATAAGGCGAATAACCAAAAGACACTTGATCCGATATACGTACCCTAATTACCATAATACGGCAATGCATAATGTGATCTTTAACAATATTCTACCATAATAGTTATACAAATAAAGTAAAGTTACATTTTGTAATACTTTTTTACTCCACGTCTTATAGTAAACGTTTTTCGCAGAATTTTACTACGTTCTGATACTAACAAACGTGTAACAGAGTATCGAAAGTGTGCGGCGATATAAAACATTTTGCTCGTTCGCAACTCGCAACTTAATAATTTTAATAGAAAAAGTGAAAAAAAAGATTCGTTGTAGGAAAAAAATCAACGTTTACGAAAGCAGGAAAAGTGCAGCGCTAAGCACTTTTAACATATTCAATTATAAATTTCAGCCCAAAATTTGTTAAATCTAATTGGTACGCAATTAATAGCAACGCTTCCAGCTACCTACTATCATTCCCCTTGAACAATTCCTACGACGGGAGAAAACGAGGTACCTCGCGCGCACACGTTCCTATTAGACGAGATGAAAATGAAAAAAAATTACGTTTAGAAAAATAGTTCAAACAAAAGTTATAGTAGATATTAAAATTTCCTACAACTTTTTTTCATAACTTTGTTTGTATAATTAATATTAGTGGAAATATTCTTAATGTAATTAGCGTTACGTGATAATTATATCTCAGTAATTACTTATCAGATTAAAAAATAGTTTAAACAAAAGTTGTGTATAATTAAATTATAAATAACTTTTACAAAAAAAAATGCGCGCGCGCAATTCATTGTTTTGTCCCGACGTGGACGTAGGAATGGTAGTAGGCAGCGTAGCAGGTAGTGTTTGTATAATGGCTTACCACTTACCACTTAGATCCATTTAACAATTGTTGGCCGTTACTAAAATGTGTAATTAGATTTTACAAATTGCTTCGCGGTGCACATTTCCTTCTTAAATGTGGATTTCTTTTCCTATAACGTATCCGGTTTTTTTTCACTTTTTATCAAAATTATTAAATTGCGGCACTGTTAGACGTTTATCACACGTTTATTGGTACCAAAGCGAGTTCTGCGCAAAATGAATGTTTAACATCTTAATATGAAAGGTATGCGACGGTTTCAAGCAGAAAATTTTAACACCTCTTTTTTACTTTTTACGAATTCGAGTTACTACGTTTGAATGAAACGAAAAAATTTTGTCCAATGGCCGGCCGGTGGTCTTGCCGTATATAAACAAGATATCAAAAAAAACACCAGTTTGATTTTATGAAACTTTGTATATGGCTCTTAATTATATTTTAGCGCAGATCTGATTATATTTTCGGCATAAAATCTGTAGCGTCAAAAGGCAGTTAACATATAGATTTTAGAATTCTTGGAATATTTACAAAATATGTATTTTATACATTTTGTTTCGAATAAAAGTGGTTTGTAATTTAATTATAGACAACTTTAATTTAAACCATTTTGATAAGTAATTACTGAGATATGTGAGAGTAATTGTTTTAACAATATCTTCAGAAATATCAATTATACAAAAAATCGTAGAAAAAGATTGTTGGGTAGTTTATTATTTCTAACTATTTACTCTACGCAATTTCTTTTTCTCTATTTCAATTAAAATTTTTAAGCATCGATTATAAAAATGGTTTAAGTTCGAATTTAATTTTAAAACGTTTAACGCTGTTTATTTTATTTTTCGACAAATTATTTATGTCGCCGCACTGTTTCGATATTTTTTACGCGTTTGTTAGTATGGGAACGATGTGGTGTTCTGCGAAAATTCTTGTTTTTAATATAATCCTTCAGATGTAGAATCAATTAAGTTTACTGCATAAAACTCTTGTTAAAAATTTAATTTTTGCAATGAGACATTATTGAGGTAATAATCATAATCACATGATCTTCAAAGCCTGGTTTACAAATATATACTGTGAATTATCCCTTACATCACTTTTAGGTAAAATCTTGATTAGAGGTTATGTACAGGGTGACCCGCAAATTTATTAATTTTAAAAGGGCAAAAGCAATTAAATAAGGATAGAACAAAGTGGTTTGAGGAAAACTGGTTGGTAAAAACTAAATTTTCTATCTCTTTCCATGTCTTTTTTAATTTAAACCTTTCGTAGTTTTTGTATTAACTTTTTATTATACCTATACATGACTTTGAGTATAAAGGATTACCTTTGATATTTAAAATAAGATAAGCGGTAACGTACAGAGTGATTTATACCACGAGGCGAAAAATGAAAATATGTGTTCACAGTTGATTTTCAACTTCAAGTTGCTGAACTGCATTCTGGACTAAATTACAAACACTACCTAAATGTGAAACTGTCAATAACTAATAAATGAGTTTTTGTTTCAAAGCACTCTATATTAGTTTTTGTGAAACTTAAAATCGTATCTTTCAAAAGTTGGTATCCCGATATCTCGAAAACAAAGGCCGATTGGAAAAAAATATTTCCCATTTTTGCTTAGAATCAAACTGTGAACACATTTTTCGCCTCGTGGTATAAATCACCCTGTATAGATAGTTTCTAAAATTTAGTTTTTAAGGGATAATCAAAATTGTTATTAAAATAAAACAATTTGTTTTCAAAACGAAAAACTCACGACGAAAAAGCTTTCTAGATTTGGATGTTGTAATTAAGGATATTGTCAAATTAATTAGCCTTAAAAACGAAATCGAATACAATATCATATCATATCATATATATTAAAATCTGTCAAGGTGGCGCCGCCCTAGTAGGTGTTCGTCCGTCCGCACAGTTCTCGACTCGAAATTGTCTCATTACTGTAATGTACAGCTTCAACTCATATGCTTATCGCATTGTCAATTTATTGTAACGCTTTCTACTGTGCGTAGCATGCTGGCTCATCTATATATTTTTAAAACTAAAAAACATGGTGTTTATTATGTCATTGCCTACTCTGATTTTCATTCAATATGGAAACGTTGGTCTCTATAAATCAAAAATCTATAGTTATTATAACACAAATAAAATCAGCATAAAATTTTATGAAGCTCACTTCCAATACCTTTAAATTCAGAATAAAGAAAAGAGTCTTCTTCTAAAACAAAAACACATAGAAAATACTAATAAACAATTTTGTTCTCACTTTACACAAATCGACGCAAAACTACCCCATGAAAAGGATCAATTTGAGACACTCGCATGTAATAATTTTTTTAATTTTATTTTGATTCAAACAACGCGCAACATTTCAAGAAATTATATGTGCGATTGATTATAAATGAATGTACAGGGTTGGCCGACACTTTTAAAGGGAAACTCCTTCATCCAATTGAGATAGGTCGGTGTCTGAGGCTTATTTTTAATGAGAAACACGGCGAAAACCGCATGGCGATATCCATTGTAGTGTCGGAGATACAGGGTGATTTTTGAATATCTGCATTTTAGAAAAATGTCTGTAAATTGTTTCCTGTTGGAAATTTTCAATTTCTGCAAAAACATTGCTTCAGCACTTTTTTACGTAGACTCAAATGCCGTTTTCGAAATAAGTATACGAAGTCACGTAAAAAACTAATTGTACCAAACTTACTTTTTTTAAATAGAACGCCTTGTATATTTTTATCTATTTTATTTCTATCATAAATACCCATTTCAAAAAACCACAGACATTTTTCAAAAATCCAGATTTTACAGAATCACCCTGTATCTTTGAAACTATAATAGATAACGATATGTGGTTATCTCCATTGCGTTACCCATTGAACTGGATGACAAAGCTATGCCTATGCCGTTCAAGGACGACATATTCAGAATGCGCCTTTTAAAATCGCACGCAAAAATTTAAGATGCTTAAAAATTCAAAAAATAAAGTAAAGCATAAAGTGTGGTTATATTTTGAAATGGGTATTTATGAGAGAAATAAAATAGATAAAAATATACAAGGCGTTTATTTAAAAAAGTTAAGTTGGGTGCAATTACTTTTGATGTAACCCCGTATTCTTATTTTGAAAACGGCATTGGAATCTACGTAAGAAAGTGCTGAAGCAATGTTTCTGCAAAAATTGAAAACTTCCAATAGGAAACAATTTACAGACATTTTTCAAAAATGCAGATATTCGAAAAATCACCCTGTATCTTCGACACTTTGGATATCGCCATGCGGTTTTTCGCCATTGTGCTTCTCATTAAAAATAAGCCTCAGGCACCGACATCAGTTTTTACCTATCTCAACTGGATGAATGTTAAAAGTGTCGTTGGGACACTCGCATGTAATAATATTTTTAATTTTATTTTGATTCAAACAACGCGCAACATTTCAAGAAATTATATGTGCGATTGTTTATAAATGAATCTACACTCGTATTCACAAAATATGTCATGCTGCGTTATCATTTTTGTTTATTGTGGGCCCTATATTAGTCAAGGTTGGCATGTTTAAATTTTTGAGTTTCCTAAACCTTGAAACGAATGCATTGTCAAGACGAATCAATCCATAATTGCACACGATTTGGTCATCACACTATACATCTACAACAGATCACATCACAACGAATAAGTATTGTAATGTTACCATACAAATAAATAAATAATTAATGTGTCTAAATCAATGCGATAAGTTCTAAAAGTTTTAATCTTTTTTTCAAGTTTAGAACTGAGATGTAAGGTTTATAGTTGTCAGTTGTCAAAGTGATGATGCGATACTGAATATTATTGATGGTTCATTATAAATTTTGTTGTACTTTCCAAAAAAGCAACTTAAATTTAAGCTCTTACTCTCACTGTTTTTTAGGTTCTGTGAGATAAATAAGTAGGCTACTAAATATTCCATTTATTCGATGATTTGTTAAACTTTGTAAAAATTTTTTTTAATATTATGTAGCACACGCCACGACATGTTTGTAGCGTCCATCGTTAATTGTTTTCAGTATATGTAATGCTCACAAATCTTATTTGTGTTCATATTGTAAAAAAATAGTAGTAAAGTTTGGACGGTGACGTAGCTCCTTTTAAAGAAACTACCCATAGTTCTTTTCTGCTTCATTCGATGATTATAATTTATAAAATTAAAGTAATCATCTTGGGTGTTGATAATTTACTATGTTTTATATAATATTATTTGTAATCAAAATTTCATTTACCGTGAAACTTGGTTAAATTCGATCTATTGCAATCGCTTTAAATATTTCAGGGCTGCTAAGGGAATTTAGAGCAGTCCATTAGCATCGATGTGAAATTTACAGTAAGTCTGACTGGGAAGACAAAAGCAAATTTATTTGCATTTTCATTAGCTATACGGTTGCGTGTGCCAATAAGCTGAAAAGTGCACGCTTCAAACTGCATCCCACATAACAACCCACTGCAGTTTCGATTAACACGGGTTGTTGATTTTGACATCAAAAACAACGATATGTGGGTAGACCACTCCTACCCTGAAAACTTACCCATTTAATACACCTTCGTCAAACGCTCAGGCATCTAAAATATTAAGTTATGCAGGGCGTTGGTTGATTGCAACCGGCAGCGACCTTACCGCTGTAGATATTTTAGAACGAATTTAAAAACATCAGCGCGTTATACCTGGAATTTTTGTCAAAAATTGGGAGAAAACCTATCGGTGTCTATGATCGTTTAACCGCAGTTATAATAGACGCTTTTAACAATGGGGTTGAATATACGGGGTGGCGTGCGCCTTAATCAGACTGTCGGGGGCTTATAGGGTTGTGGGTAGCACCACCATGCCGCGACGCTTTGGTTGACCTGCCGCCACATTTACTACGTTTACATGAGGTCTAGACGAATAATGATTTTCTTGGAAAAATTTACGTATTTTCAAATATTTATTATAACCTCGTCCGGAAATTAAAGTTACATTCTAATTAGACACCTTAACCTGTTGGTTGCGATTACAATGAGCATCTATAATATTGGTTTATCGTTTGAAGGTGTATGCATAAACGTCGTGGCGGCGAGTTGGCGTCAGGTGCGCGTGCTGCCTATGGATCGGCGTCGCTGTACAGGATGAAACGTCACTTTCGCTAAGTCAAATTCCTTTGTTACAAAATATCAGGAAATCCATGTTTTATTACACGTAGATTTGATACTGGAAGGTGTGATGGAAACGTCGTTGGTTTGCGTGGATGTTTGAGAAATTTTAAGACAAAAAACCGTAAAAAAGATGTGAAAACAAACTTCAAGTAAATAATATAAAAAACATCATCTTTACGTTTGTTTGGTTTAAAACAATGACGTATTAGAAAAACCCAAATAATTTGAGTTTCTCAAATAATACTAAGTTAAATATCGAACACAAAACTATACGAATTCAAAACTGTATACAAATTTTGAATAAAAAATAGAAAAATTTTACATGATGAAAATTGAAAAAAAAATTATAGAAGAATTTTTATAAAAATCACTCCAATTTAATGTTCAAATTAAAAGCTGTTTTTTAGCATGAAATCAGTTTACAGTGTTTCCCAAATTGAGTAAATATTTCTTATTAATAAAAATACAATTTAGTCTAATGGTTCTCGAGATAATATTAGTAACTTTATTTTTTAAATAGGCGTCATCTTGGATTTTATAACAATTTCATTTTTTTTTTTTCTACTTTCAATATTGTGCTACAGGTAATAGAATTGCCACGTATTTCAAATTAAGTACCATGGCGACAAATGTATGTTAATTATCATAGCAGAATTAAACAATAGTTTGAGCTGTCAATTTTAAGTTATTAAATATAAAATGAACCGTTTCTCACTAAATGTGCAAGACCTGTTTTTTTTTATACCGGATAATCTGGAGCATTCTGTTTAACATGGGAATTTAAAGATTATTTTGATACATGTTTATTTAATTGTTGGGTAGGACCTTGAGGTTTTCTTTTCTACCACTTCTTTCCTCAGGCAACCTAGTAGAGTGGGTACCTTTGGCTTTTAAATATTTACAAACAACTTTGTCAAAATTGGCCCTATTATTTGAAACGAATTAACTTCGAATTAAACTTACTTTATTCCTATGTTTGTGTCTTATTTAATCGCTGTACATTACTACATTGATCACTGATGCACTCTAGCGGTTTTTGGAGATTTTATCTTGGATTCAACGAGGTCCCACTTTTCGATCGGCCAAGTTTGCTTTGGGTATAGTGTAGGACTTTTTTAAATCTAGGTCATGCACATTTATAACATTACAATAATTTACAATCTCGAAAGAAAAACCTTTCTGATTTTGAGGAAGTGGTGAGTTTTATTAAAGACGATAAATTACTAAGATAAGAGAAATTGATATGTTGCCATAGCGTGTACCCAAATTTGATTAAATAGTATAGCAATTATACATGCACATCGTGAGGTATCTGTACAGATTAAGTAACAAATAAGTTTATGAGTGCTAACCACATCTGTTTTTGCATTATGCAAGTAGTATTAATATGAAAATTCACAGCACCTCCTCTTTATTTTATGTTTATTTAATTTTGTAGTGTAGATAATATAAAATGATATGCATGTACTACTTACAGGGGTGCCGACTATTACTAACGGACGACACTTTCTACTCGCTCTTACGTGCGCTATCCGTATCGCTCGCACTCATTGAACACGTCGTCGGGAGCTAGAAAACCGACTACGCGACGACGTCAACTTTTTTACTCCACATCTTATTTCCCACTATAATATGAGATGGGGAGTTATGCGACGGTTTCCAAATTGAAAATTTTAACACTCTTTTCTTTTTCCGACGAGTTAGAGTCAAGAAAACCAACCGTCCGATTTTTATGAAACCTTGTACAAGGACCTTATATATAATTCCGAAGATCTGATTAAATTTTGACTTTATCTATGTAGCTTAAGGGCCGTTAACCCACACAGATTTTCGAATTTTTAAAATGTTTAGAAAAATATTCATTTTACACATTCTTGTTTTAAATAAAAGTCCATTCCCTTTATACAAACCAAAAATTAACCCGATATGTTAATTTTACTAAAAAATAATATCTCGAAATCTATAACTTCAGCTACAGGAGTGGTATACAAAGTGTCACTAAAATTTAAAGTGGAATCCGAAAATGAACAACATATAGTGTGTTCCATTTAATATAACGAAGTTGATGTCCATTTCAGTAACAACCGTAAGTGTCAGAAGAATGAAAACATTATAGTTGAATGGCCCTGTTGGTTTTAGTCATTCTCAAAATTTTCAAATTTTTGCATCTATACTTTTCCGTATACGGCTAATGGCGGTTTCCGTAGCTTTTGTAAAAAAATTCCACTACATGACCCCAGGCCGCCCTGGTGGATCTCCCTCCCTGAACCCTCCAATTTTCTCTCGCAATCCAATGCTGATGGTAATTATGAACTTAGTTTTGGCCGATGACCTACAGGAGCTGAGTCTATAAAGGACCTAACAAAAAAAAACACAAATTTTGCATTTTAGTACAGAAGATAGTGCAGATCTGATTAGATTTTGGGCATAATCTATGAATCCAAAAGTACCGTTAACCTAGATAGATTTTGAAATCTTAGAATATTAAAAAAAATATTATTTTATGACCAGTTGCACCAAACTCGGTAAATGATATCCAAGGATTAAAACATAGCAACGATTGTTCTTAACATACGATGAAAGTTAATTGAGTTTGGTAAACTGGCCCTACATATTTTTTACAACATGTCCATGATTTCCATACGTTCTTTGACGTTTATTAGTATCTAGGACTATTCGGAGTTCTGTGGGAACGCTTGTTTTGATTTACATAAAATGGTTCTTGAATTGCATTTTCATCAACTATGTGTACCTACAACTTTCTTTTCAATTATTCACTTTCTTTCATTAATTAAATACTAATTAAGAATGAAAACAGCACGTATGAAGAAAATTTAATTTCACGATTTTGAATTTATTTCTACTTTTTCGAATGAAAAAAAATATTCCAAACTTTGTTATGGTTTGTAAAAATGAAAAAATTAATTGGTGTTATTCTGTGATTCGGTTTTTTATTTGCACAAAAAAGTTGTTCAACTAAGTACTATTGAAATTTTGTCTACAATTTTTTTCTTGAATGTAATTTTTCCTTTAATTTTTATTTTAATTGACGTTATATTTTCTTTTGCATTTACACAAAAGGAACTTTCTGAAGTACATTTTTTTGAATTTTTCTATAAACAATTTTTATATCTTAACCGACGTTTATCATTTTTAAAATTCTTTTTAATTTTCTTGATTTATATAAGCTTTCTTAAACTACATTTTTTGTTTTGAATATGAAGTTTCTCTCTCATTCCATAGCTCTATTAAATCTATTAATTTACTCGGATTAAACCTCATTCCTGAATTTACATGAGTAAGTAAAGTGCGAGTGTCAATTCAATATTTTTACTGATTTCGATCATTATACCATTATTGTGTGACGGTTAACCATATCTGATCATTATGGTCAATTAGTAAATTAAAAAAAAAAGTGATTGTAACTGTAAACAAAATATAGTGAAAAAACGTTTTTCCAGTCGTCACAAAACCTGTCCGTTTTAATCCCATTATTGGAATGTAAACTTGACGTTTTTGAGAACGGCAAGTGTAGTGGCTCAAGAACGGCGAAACAGTGGCCGGTATATAATTCAGGATTAGGCAATTTTAAAATTAAATTAAAATTTATATCTACTACCTGCCTAAACCATTTACAGCTTTGGTAATTCAAGAAAAATTGCTCCAGACCTGGTAGTCCTAAAGTGCCATGTACTCGTATTTTTTAGAAATTTGTAAAACATTATAGGAATTGTAAAAGTAAGATCAGTTTTTTTTTTGTGTAAAGCAATTATTTAACTTGGAATGATTTCTTTAGGTTGTTTAGATGCCGCGACGGCATCCGCCGGAAATTTCAAAAAATCAGTATTACCTGAGAGTATTAGAAAATCGTTGTTGATATGTGTATAGTAGACATAAAAGTTATGGTCCTGAAGAGTTTGGATTTTTATTTTGTAGTCGGTTGATTGCAATTTCAAGAAAGACCGCAGTTTACAATAGATTAAATTATCAACATTATTTTTAATTTTTATCATGGTCCTCAACTGCGATTCATTGGGTTGTTTCATAATGTTGACCTTTTCATGTTTTTTTTGAAAAGTTCTTTATACATATAAGCCGTTAAAACGTTTTCTGTGAAGTTTTTAATTTGATTTTCTAAAGTCTAGTTTGTAAATTTCTTGTATGACTGCTCGTATTTTTCTTTGGATTTCTGAGGAATTAATGTGTCTTAAGTCTCCTTTTCCCACCAAACTAATCTTTGGTTGAGTACATCACGTCAAGGAATGAAAATCTTCGAACAACAATCCAATATACTGAGGGGCAAAAGTTATGAACATTTTAATGTACAAGAAGTGCTGCTGGTGGCGCCCTCTACAATGTACATCAAAACTGATCAGATTTAGATTTCTCATGCTGAAAAACTGCTGAATACCAAATTTCGTTAAAATCGTGCTTTTATTAAGGGAAATGTTACCAAAAAATATTGAAGAGATTTTCCTTCCGTAACAATTTTTAAAATCAATTTTCCAGGACCGTACTGCAGGCTAACTGGATCCCTTAAAGAAATGTAGACGTAAAAAAAAGAACGAACCACGTTTCTCACCCTGAGCTGGGTGCTTCTTCAAAGCCAGTGCCAGAATTAAAATGAGTGTTAAGATGATAGATGACACTGGCTTTGAAGAAGCACCCACACAGAGTGCAAAAACGTCCCTCCACCAGTAAAAGTGGTTTGTTCCTTTTTTACATTCACCTTCGGGATCCAGTCCAGCCAAAATTCCTATTAAAAACTTTTCAAAAATTGTAACTTTGACACCCTGTAACTTTTTTTGCATGCACATTTGTACTGAGGTAAGTTAGGTTCAATCGAGTTATTTTTAGCCCCAAAATATGTGGTTTAATTTATGACCTCCATATTTGTTACAACCTGTATAATTGGGTAGTTCTTCTAAAGCTTTGTAATTACTACTACTACTCGGCTCATCCAGTCTTCAAATTTGTCTTGATACATCTTTCTTGTGCCTGATGTATCCTTCTTGTTCACTAATACCCTGTTCATCTAGTATCAAAATTTTTCCTAGCTACATCTTCCTTGGGTCTGACGGATTATTTTATGTATCCTTCTGCTACAGTGTCCGACGTCCATCCTCATGCTTCTGGCAGGTTATCTAAATTATTAAAAATCGTAAAGTTTCCATTCGCTGCGCTCCCTTCGCTCTGCCTGTACTCGTTAAAAAGTGTTTAATCCATATAAAACAATCTACTATTTTACTTCAATAACAATTTACGGTGGGATGCCCAATGCTTATGTTCGCGTAATATAGACAATAAGTATAACGCATTCTTGAACATATTTCTATAGTTTCTACGGCCAAAACCAATTGATCAAATTGGATAACTAGCGAAATCAAATGTCTAAAAGAAATTATACGAGTACGTTTAGCACAAAAAAACCTTCTTCTGCGAGGTAAATGACCAATCATTGGTTACTGACCTGAAGAAAATTGCTGAATTATTTTCAAAGGAATTTATATGCAGTTAAATAATTACAATAGAAAAAAAGAAGAACGTTTATTGTTCAACTTATTTTTTCCTGTAGACAACAGAATTTTTTAAATTTTGACTAGACAGATGACAATTTTTTCAAAATTTATTAACTAACTGTTAACAGATGTTATTATTGAAAGCCTGTCTACAAATACTTCTCCTTCTAAACTGAAACAGCCAAAATGTAGTAGTAGTTATCGTATATCATTGATAAAAAATGTTAAAATGGTAAATTGGCTTATTTTATATTTTGATCTATTCAACTTTTGTTTAAAGTACTAAATGAATATGGAATTCTGGGTGCACCATTACTGTCATTGGAATCATATTTAAAGACCAGCAGCAACTGGTGTATGTAACCGAAGACGGCAACGAGTACTACTCAAATTTTTACATTTGAATCAAGTATTCCACAAGATTTTGTTTTAGGACCTCTTCTAATTTTTTTTGAATATAGTAATGGCAATTTACTTTGGTTGCACGTCACTATGACGTAAAAATTCATACCAATCTAACGCCTAAAAATATTTTTTTGTATGTAATGAAAGTTGCAAGTTTTTCTTATGTTGAATGTTGACACAGTGTTGCCGGATGTTTATAAGCGTCTGAATTTGTCAAAATTAGTTTGTGTTGCTTATCTTCGAAGTGTGCATATGTTAATAAACTAAAAATACACAAATACTTTCTTTATATGTTTATATTTATGAAGAAATAAAATTATAAGTACAAGGCATTATGAAAGAAAACCTTCAAAAATTATAACCTATAATAAGCATAATCAGCTGTCAACTCCGACAACGTTTTTGTCAAATACGTCACTAGTTTTAACGTGCAACCAAAGTAAGATTGCCATTACTATATGATTATTTATGACGTTGCTATCTCGTTTATATGTACTAAGTGTTTTCAAAAATAAATTAAAAATAAAAAAAATACATCTTTTGTCTACAACAATTTCTTTTCTAGTAGCAGTTTTTGAATTTTATTTTCTTTTTTGTTTTTCCATAATGAATTTTATTTGTGTATAAAACTTTTTACTTTAACTATTTAATTATTCTAAAACGAATTACCTACATGTTCTTGAATTTTTTTAGATAAGGGTTATTTTATATATTTGTATATTTACATAATAGTAAAATCTACCTTGAAATAGTGTGGTTTCTTTTATTGTTTCAATCCTTATAATTTGTGGAATCTATTTTTCATAGTAAATAATTTAATTCAGTAATATTCCACCGTATCTTGGTATAATACCCACATCTACGGATACGTCAGTACCTGGGCTGATGGCAACGTGTTTACACAGATTAAACATTGTTCTCAGACCTAGATGAATCGATATGCTGCAAAAGAGCGGACAGATCGTATTTTGGTTTAGAATTTATTGGTTTACTTAACCGTAAAGTACCGCTTTCACAAGAAAATAAGAATTATTTCAAGCAATTATGATTTATTATCTCCGCGCCAATAGTATACAGACTTTACAATTTTTTTTTCAACTCGCATTTCACGTTTCCGAGTGTGTCGTAGTCTGTTCACATTATACGGTTACCCAATATTTAAACTGTACTATAATGCGTTTCAAATAATATGCAGAATATAGAAACTTTGTTAAAATGCGCAAAATAAAAATATTTCGGCTCGTAACGCTCGACGATCCAGATGAGCAAGTGCTAAGAGCGGAAAACGTGCCCGTGCTGTTTCGTCGTTATGGAAGGGTAGTGGGATGGAAAGTGAAAGATTAAGCGGCTACGCCAAGCGGAACGCGCGTAAATCCAGAACCATTTTATCATGTCGAACGTCATTATAAAACGACGGCGTTACAAAAAAGGTTCGATAATTACGATGATATTCTAATAAACGAGTCGCTAATCCCTTCTAAAAATTGCGTCTGACGCAACTGTTTACAATGAAAAAATCTGTTGACCTTTATTAAAAACTGACGGGTCAGGTAAGGCATGAATTATGGATAGTCGATGACTAAGTTTTGGGTCGCATTAGAAGAGCGTTTCGGATTTAGCAAATATAGCCCAACTGACAAGGTTGAAACGATATATTTATCAATGGTAGCATTAGCAGTAGCGGGAGGCGCTAACTAGACACTTGCCGCAGACAGGTGGCCTCCCACGTACTCAGATAAGTATCTCATCTCTTTCTACTCGTATAAATGCGGCTCGTGACCAGTATCTCACTCCACCGAGTTTTTGACGTTTACTATCCTTATCTGACCTGTGGGCAACTTGCCTGACGCACGAGACTAATCAATTACAACGTTTACACGATGCGAAAATTTTGCGTTAAATGCGCTTCGTCTTAGCTTTTTTACTTGCAACACACATTTTTTATATGGCAGCAAGAGAACTTGGTTACCATAAAAAATATATTTGTACACTTATAATTGCGTTCTACACTGTAAATAAAATACCTACCTAAAGCGCGCATTTTTTTGCCTTTTTGTACGATGAATAGTAAGGTGCGTAATGCTATTTTTGCACAATTTTATCCTTTCAAATATTTAAACTTCGACTAAAACCAAAGTTATCTGGTTTTGTTTCAGTAAGTGAAATGTCATCTGTCATTCGAATTTAAAATTTACGATTTTCAAAATTTGTGCAAGGCAGTAAACATGAATATAACAACTATGATTTCAAGCGGTTAAGCTTTCTTTCTCCATATGTGGATTAGAATTATATTTCTTATACCACTAAAAACTGTATCTTACTTTTAATCAAAGTAATTAGTTGCACTAAAAAATAAGACACGGGTCCAGGTACCTGCTTGTTTAAATCTTAGCCTTTCGCCCTCTTTATACTTTTTAAGAGTAGAATTAATACTTTTGCTCGAAAAGGTAAGAAAAAATGCGTTTCAAAAACATTAATTCAAATAAAACACAACAAATACATCGTAACTTCCACACAGAGTGTCACGTGATTGTCATCTCAGCAATTACTAAGCGGATTAAAAAAACAAATAAAAGTTGTGTATAATTACATTATAAACAACTTTCGATTGAAAAAAAATGTATAAAATGGATATTCTTTAAATATTTCAAGGATATAGGAAAATCGGTAGCTACAAAATTTTTGAGAGTTTACCTTAGGTGTATTGATTTTTGAGCTTACTATATAGAGAACGAAAGGAATCGTTTCCTGAGATCAATAGTGTGCTTGATTTTTTATTTTCGGGAAATATACGTAATTCAATGGAAATACACTCCTGAGGATGCTATGCTTTTTAGGAAATAAACTAACCTAATCACAATCAAAATAAACTAACTTAACCTGATCCAACCTAACACAGCGTATACAGGGTTTTCAAACTTAAGTAGCGCTATTGCTAAATTCGTTATTATTAGAGCTACAGGGTGGGTTAGGCATACTACTAGCATAACTTTCTCTCATCACTATGGTGAAAACAGAATAAAAATCGAACATCGCGTTCGCGAGTTATGTCAAATTGTTCCATTTTATCAGGGTTGATTAAATAGGCAAACTAGTAGCATTTGTTTCTCTCATCACTATGGTGAAAACAGAATAAAATTGAACATCGCGTTTGCGAGTTATGTCAAATGTTCCATTTTTTAAATGGGACACGCTGTATATAATGTTCTCAATCGATAGGAAATTGAATACTGAACAAAAGTGTCCCAATTATTTTTATCCTAAAGTCCAAAAATGACAGGTGGCTGTGTTAGTTATAACTTTGCCTTACCATAAAGTAGAAAGTAGGAGGAATATCAGACCCAAAGGTGGTCAGTATTGCCAAGGACGTAGTCAAGGGTGACGTTTTGAGCATCTAATTTAAATTTTCTTTTAATGTTCACAGAATAAATTAAAATAAACCATATCCTTTCGCTTCATGGATATTCCTGTTTCTTCATTTCATTTACCACTTCTGTTGGATATAGCCACCGTGAATTTTGTAGTGATCTATCCCCATCTCGAAAATTTTTTAACTGTCAGCCGTGAACAAGATTCAAAACCGCCTCGACCAACGGTTTTCCGACTAATAAATTTGACTACGTCATTGGCAGTACTACTCGACCACCCGTGAGTCGATATTCCTTCTACTTTCTACATTATGGTAGGGCAAAGTTATAACTAACAGTCACCTTAACCAAATTGAAAATCATCAATAGCTCTGTCATTTTTGACTTTAGAATAAAAATAATGTGACACTTTTTTTACAGTATTCATTTTCCCATCGATTGAAAATATTATATACAAGTGGGTCCCATTTGAAAAAAATGGAACAATTTGACATAAGTCGCAAACGCGAAGTTTAATTTTTATTCTGTTTTCACCATAGTGATGAGAAAAACAAAATGCTACTATTTGCCTATTTAATCGACCCTGAAGCTCTAATAATAACAAAGTTAACAATACTGCCGACTTAAGTTTAAAAACCCAGTAAAAATAAAAGTGTATAAATCATATTGTATGAGTCGGGTAGAAGTTTTCATAATATAAGCCAACTAACCTAAACTAATAAAATGTAAGAATTGAGGCATGCACGGCCGGAGTTCATTGTTAAAACAAAAATCTTCCTAGCTTTGAACCGTGTCCAACCATGGTAACCATTTCGACACGGTCTGAAACGACGTTTTTGTTTTACAATAATCAAATATAACTCATCCTAACCGAAACTAAACTAAGCTTTGAACTATATAGTATAGGATTATATCCCCTGTACTCGGAAGACCTATCGATTGATATACAATATGTGGCAAAAATAATGCAGCTTAAAAAGTTGAGCCCATTATAACGTAGTAACTTAATTCATCAAAAAACAAAACAAGAAGGGTTAAAATTTTTGATTTGAAACTCCCAATCTTTAAGATTTAGATTGAGAAGAATAGATTGAATAGAAGTTGTAGAAATAAATTTTGCAACCACTTTTCAAGTGATTACCGTATTTGGTACTTCCCTACTAATCGTATCAAAAAGTTGTCAAATTGAACCACTTTAAATTGCTGTTTTGGTTCTTTCTTTCGTTTATTTTTGAAAGTAATAAATATTATAGTTATTGAATTTTTAAAAACACATTTAGAGATAGTTACCTACCTACCTAGAGACAAATACAAAAATCTTGTGATAGTTTCATTCTGTTTCACTACAAATAAACCTAATATTTTAGGTTTGCATTGTTGATACCGAGTTTAATAACATTTAATTTAAGATCATTTACTTCTTAAAATTAAATACATATCTGCTATTAAAAATGTTTAAATCCCATCATAAATAAAGTCACAAGTAAAGTTTTGGTTTAAAACATAGAGTTTATATTTATATTTCACACTGAAAATGTATCCGGTCATTTTGAAAATTTGATCGGACATATTTTAAAACCGTAAAAAACGACTATAAATTTTTTTTAAGTTTTTATTTGAGGCGCCGTTTTGGCGTAACTATTGGTCTAACATAAAAGTTTTACCAAAAAAGTTGTTTATTTTATCCGCTATAACAATATAATATAATAATTATAATATAATATGCAATATCT
This sequence comes from Abscondita cerata, assembly GCA_030710515.1. NCBI lineage: Eukaryota > Metazoa > Arthropoda > Insecta > Coleoptera > Lampyridae > Abscondita > Abscondita cerata. The sequence goes on from JALBCR010003324.1 coordinate 74,089, forward strand.
ATTAATATAATAATAACTATAATAATGTCCGCTATAACCCTTTAAGCCTAGAGCACATATTTTGTGACACCTTGTGTAAGTAAATGTTAATGTACAGTATGTCCCTGTCCTTGTAATACTCGTATCTCGTAAACAATGTAAGAAAAAAAGCAATCAAGCTAGACGACTGGATTCCGTAAAAAATCTATAAAACGCATTTTTATCTTTTCGATATATTAAAGTACACTGAAAAAGTGGCGCACCAACTGAATCAAAATTTTCACTACTTTAATTTATAGGAAACAAATATTTTTTGCTTAATTAGTTTACTTGGCTAACAAATAATAAACTGTACGAAAAGAGGATTTTAATAACAAGTAAAAATAAGAAAACACGCAATACAGATAAAACAACAATAAACGAAAAACACAAGAAGAGATTATCTTCCATTAACCAAGGTTTTCTGGTATCAATAACGCGTATTACCACCCCGAACATCCAGCAATGCCTGAATTCGTCGAGGCATACCTTGAATTAAGTGTCTGATCTCATCTTGATCAATGCTGTCCCATTCTTCTACAAGTGCCACTTTTAACTCTTGTAGCGTTTCTGGACGCACCGGACGAGCTTTAAGTCGTCTTTCCAACACATCCCAAGTGTGTTCAATGGGATTTATGTCAGGACTCATCGAAGGCCATTCCAATAGTCTAATTCCAACGTCTTGCAGATATCGCATGACGCACCTAGCGGTATGGGGTCTCGCATTATCCTGCATTAACAAGAACTCGGGCCCTATAAATGGTGCAAAAGGAACAACATAGTCTGCAAGAATATCTCTTATGTAACTGTTTGCATTTAACGATCGTTCTTGCAGAATAAAAAGCTCAGTTTTTGTCTCTAACGAAATGCCCGCCCAAACCATAACCGACTCCCAAAAATTCTCATGTTCAACAACGGTGGCTGCAGAATATCTTTCCCTTGTCGTCGCCAGACTCTGTGGCGTCCATCCGGTGATCTCAAAGAAAATCGTGATTCATCCGAGAAGAGAACTCTTCTCCAATCACGTTCTCCCCAATTTTGCTTAATTCTGGCAAACTCTAATCTGCGTTGCTTGTGTTGTCGTCTAAGTCTAGGGACTCTATTCGGTCTGTATGCCTTCAAACCCGTCGCCACCAATCTTCGTCTAACTGTTTGAGCGCATACGGCTGTTCCACGCACATTTCTGAGCCTCTGAGTCAGTTCTACCGCAGTTTGGTGACGATCTCGGAGACACTGCAGCGTCAAAACCTATCATCTCTTGCAGATGTGGAGCGCGGGCGACCTGAACCAGGACGTCAGGAGTACCTCTGTGTCTCCCGGTACCTCTGCAGTGCTCGACGTACAGTTGTCTCCGGTTTCCCAATAGCACGAGCAGAATATCTAACACTTCGACCATCTGCCACTAAAGCTCTCGCTGCCGCAACTTCTTCTGGGGTTATTTGCATTTTTTAAAAGAAAAATGTTCAGGAATAATAAGCAACGACCATACACAGCAATGCTTAAAAAACTTGGACGGAAATATGGTCTCAATAAAAATAATGAATTAACAGGAAAAGCAATATAACATCTTAAGCGCAAATACAACTTTTTAGAAAAGTCACTGACACAAATGACAGGACACAAAGTCATAACCATCTGCGTCAATATTTGACTTCATAAAAAAAAGAATAACAACATTATAAGGAAAACTGGAGTGCGCCACTTTTTTTGTAAGTCAGTGTATAACAGAGATACAGGAGATAGTAGAAAAGTTGAAATTTTCAATTTCACCCTGTATCTCTTAAACCAAAGAGGCTATGGAAATTTTGTTGGTGTCATCTTTCGATTCTCAAAAAAAGTGGCACAGGTTTGCGAAAACCGCAACCTTCTATCTACACTATAACAACGGAGATGCCCTGCAATTACAACGAAAATAGGACACACTGTACAAGAGTGTTAAAATTGTCCAGTAAGCATAGTACACACACGAAGAATATGTTCATGGCTTGAGGCTACCACACTACAACGGAAATAAAATTATACATATAGTGTGATGTAAAGCGGTCTATTTGTGATATTCTTCAAATATTGATCACCCAATAATAAAACAACCCCGAACAGTATACATGATTGTAGAACTATAGTGACTTTTTCATAAAAAATGGATTATATGGAGTATTTCTTAAATGCATTAAATTGTTATTTGTTAAACTTAACTTTGCACTATCTCATTCTCACAAAATACCAACATTTTTAGAACATTTTTACCAAGTTTCCTAGTAAAAGAGAAAATCGTAATATTGGTGCACAAATAATGACGTGCAACCGTTGCTTGTTTGAATGGAGTTGTAAATCAAAATCATTAATTAACTCCGTTTCAACATAAAACTGATAACTAAAAAACCATATAAGAGAACATTCAATTCAAAAATTGCGTCAGTTTCAGTCCACTTATGTATTTTTATATTTAAAAGGAACAGTAACCATTTTTTGCAAAACATTGGCGTAAACGGTTTTAAACTATTCATAATATATAGTAGTGCGATAAAAAAATGTTAAATTTTCGCTTTGGCAACCATTAAATTAAAATTACAGAGTGTGACTTGATGAAGTCACTTCCAGTCAAACTTAAAAGTTTCTTGATATTAAAAACTACCCGACAAAAATTAGTAGTTTTGTGTGAAATTTTATCTAATGCAATAAAAAGAAGTTGTACTTTCTGTGTTTATTTTTATAACAGCTACTTACTTTAATTAAATTGATTCCAATTAAAATAAAAACAAAATTACTCTGCAAACACAGCCATTCAAAACACGATTATTTTTAGAAATACATAATTGTGTTTACGGCTTCTAAATGCAATTCTAATTTAAGAGTAATGGTGACTCCAACTTTGATTTTCTCAAAAACGTAAGTGTACGAAAAAATATGTCGCATTAGTTTTTATCTACGTCGGTATGTACATTTAAAAAAAGATTTTTCTTAAAAAAATCGAAATTGAATCGTATTCGAAAGATAGGGGTGCCAAAACGTCTACGACGCGACGGTGATTTTGTACCTTGTAAAACGCGTTATAAATATTTTGGCATTACAATTATTGCTGAAACCAAGGTTAAAACCAACGAGCAACATTTCCGTTTCCTACAAACGAAAAAATAACACGCGCGTCCTTCGAAGTTGCGAATCAACAAAAAAAAAAGAACCGAAAAACTCTCGCCCTCGCGACCTTTTCTCTTCCGGGTCGTTTACAGTCCTTTATCAGTTCGATTGGTCAGTATGTACTAATTACAACCAATTACAAAAAAAAAATAATCACGAACTGGACAAAAATTGATGGGTGACGTTTACGGTCAGGCACGTGCATGACTCGACTGCAATTTTCTTTGATGCGTGTGTTTTTTTCGTTCAACACGCGAACATATCGCCAACGTATATAAGATAGCGCTGAAATAAAACAGGTGCTCTTGTAAATAAGTAATAGATAGGATTCGGTAGCGTCGCGACGCTGCAGTGTGAACGTGGCGACGCGTGTCTGACGCGTCTCGGGTCCTAACAACGCGATCCACCCGGCGCCCTCACTAACCGCAAAACGGTGACCGCAAACATGTTTTCGAAAAATTTCATCACAAAACTACTTTTCAACGACTCCGAAAATTCTTTCAAGTTAAATTCGCGTTTTCCGATGTACCCGGTATACAGTTGAAATTAAATGCGACCGTAAACGAATACGATTAAAATTTTTATTTAATTTTTTTTAAATTGTTGTTACAAGGTTTATGGTTGTAGATTAATTTTTGTGATTTTGTGATTTTTGCGAAAATAGGAAATTATCTTTTGTTTTAGATTCACAGAAAGGATCCGGGAGTGTGATGTGGCGGTGTCGGCACGCGACTCGGGAGCTGAATTCATCCTCCGCCCCCGCTCCTGCTAGTCGCTGCCCGGCCACCTACGCATCCGCACGCGCTCCAGCTCAACCATATACACGCTAGAGTTTCAAGCTTGTACTTCTCCGAAATCACGGTCAACTTCTCACGTCGACCCACTACTTTAGTCACTTTTAAGTAGAGCCGCATTCTACAAACGTATTTCGTACGTGACGGTTAAGCTGAAGCGTTCTTAATTTTAAAAGCGATGACCGCCAAAAATAAACGTAGTTCGAACCGCGAAGAGCGAACAAACCCTTAATGGAAAAGACGTCGCGCACGAATTAATCAGAGTTTGGCGGCGATTAAAACATTAAATCTTAAGGATTCAGCGAAGGCAGAAAAGCGCAAACATTCCAAGTTGGAGAAGGCGGATATATTGGAGCTCACCGTCAGGCACTTCCAAAGACACCGAAGTTTGGATACTCAAGGTGTACAACAATATAGAGCCGGATACGCTGATTGTGTACGTGAAGTGCAACGTTATTTAGAAACACCAGACGCACAGACTATGACAGTAATGGATCCTGGAGTACGACAACGACTTCTTCAGCACCTCGACAGTTGCGTATCAGAAGTCGACGTCGATTTACAACAAAATAACGAAAGGCTGCAGCCCGATTCTTCCAGCGAAGAAGCGAACGGTAACAACAACAACAACAACGACCAAAAGAAGGAAGAAACGCTCAAAATTTTCCAAATAAAGTGGTGAAAATGAACGACGGCAGTTACGTATTTGTATTGCCGTCACGGCCATCTTCCAGATTGCGGCGGCGTTGGGAATTAATCTGCGACCGTATCAAGACGGCATACTCGAGCAAAAAGCAAACCGAGAAGAAAGAAGCAAAAATTCTACTTGCGACGAAGCTGCTTTAGATTTCAGCAAAAACAACGAGATGCGTGATAACATGTGGAGACCGTGGTAGACTTTCTAGTCCGTTTTTCTGCGTAACACTTAGTTTTCTTATATGTTCCTTACATCAGAAATTTGTTAGCCAGTTAATTTTAGACTTATAAATACTTTTGTAAATATTGTAGATATGTTATATAATTAACTTTGATTTTTAAAAAGTACACGCGTTTTAATCGCGCAAAAATTTAAATACACGTATATTGATTTAAAAATCAGCGATAATAGTGGTCAGAAGTGACCTCTGACGACAATTGAATAATTTAGAAGTTGCGTCTGCCAAATCCTGCTGCGCCAGCGAATATAATCTACGATTACTCTCGTAACCGGCACTTTCTAGAAGCTTCTCAGCACGTTGATTCTTCTGTAGGAGTTATTTAGCAACCGGCAAAAATTTCATTCTAAAATGGTAAATATCAAATTTGCAATTAAAACTTATCACGTTATCAATTAACTCCATTCTAAAGGCAGCGTCAGCCGCATTTGAAAAAGATTAATCCCGCTTTTTGACCGCGTCCTTATCAAAAAAGCGGATCCAATTACTACCACTAAGGGAGGAATTATGTTACCTGAAACCTCACGGACCAAAATTCTTAAAGGAACTGTAGTAGCAATAGGACCCGGATCTAGAAATCAAGTGAGTAATTGAAATTTCCAGTTGATAATAATTAACATGGACTTTGCAGCAAGGCGAGACACATTCCACCATGTCGATAAAAGTAGGCGATAATGTTCTTTTACCTGAATTCGGTGGCACGAAGGTAGAGTTTGATGAAAACAATGAATATCATCTATTTAGAGAGTCCGACATCTTGGCCAAAGTAGAATAGGGTTTAGTTCTTTGTTAGTGTTCTGTAGATTTTTAAGGTTATCGAAACCATTGAATAACCTTAAAGAAATACAAATAAAGTGCTTTTGAACTGTTATCATTGTCGAAAGAAAGCATTTTCTCATTGTATGAGTTTCATAGTGTTATATATTCCATATTTTAAATAAATTTTTTTATTTCTTAGCAGTTTAAATCTTTGGAAACGATGGTAAATTCAAATAGTGACTGAAATGCATGTTTTTCGCAGTCAGTAGATTCGATCAATTCTTAAAAATATTGACTTTATGTTTACTCTATTTATTTATAATGTTCTTAAAATATGCAAGGAATATCCCTGTCTTTACTGCATCGTAAAGAAGAAAAGAGAAAAGACCTGTTGTTTCAAAGATCAGTTTCCCACTGTTATTTATTATGTATTCTTGATGCTGAACCCGTTATTCTAACAATTTTTTCAGAATAGACCATTACCTTATTGTTTATTAATAAAGCCCAAAAATTTTTAAAAATGTAATAAATCAATACAATCATAAAACGAGTGAAACACGTTTTTTAAAGGCACATAAGAGCCAGTAAGTTCAGTTTGCACATGGAATAAATGAATGCGGTCATTTTATTGCTAAAACAATCCCTAAAGTCTCAGAATGTCTCAAAAAATAATTTGACGCTTGTTCTGCATGTCATTATTCCATGATTGAACCAATTTGGTTCGAATCAAGTATATACGGTGTAAACACGTAGTATCAAATTAAATTTTAGCAGGAAAGAAAAGTAAGGCTAAATTTAACTTGTTGAATCGTACATATGGTGTCAAGTCTGAGATTAAGTTTATTTAATGTAGAAAGGTAATATAAATAATTTATTAAAATTGAAAAAAATTAAAAGTGAGGTTAAATAGACACGGGATGAAGTTGAAATGATGTAGAGGATCGAACCGAACTAATAAAGAGACTAACCCCACTCCTTTAGTTCGGTATTCCGAACTAATAAATATACGGTGTAAACACGGCTTTGTTTACACCGTATATTTATTAGTTCTCACTGTTCGCAACTTTGAACATAAAATACGCTTTCATGTTCAAAGGTTCGCAGTGATCCGATCTAAAGGAGCGGAGTTAGTTCTGTGCACATTTAAATCGTTTGTTGTACAGGGTGTTTCAAAATTATTTGTAAATAAGATATATCTTAAACTTGAAAATCTTATTTATTTTAAATAGAACATATTTTTATGTCATCTTATTCAGAAAATTATTCCGCACCTTTCTGTATTGGCATTCCCTACAGCTATCTCTCGTCAGTTTAGGGCAAATTGAAATTAAAGTATTAAACGTTTTAATTTTATTTTACATCTTTTTATGCCGGGAAATGAACTAAATAACAATCTTTCAAAATAATAGAATTATTGTATTAAAGTAAACAAAGAAAAATAATTTACGCACTAACTAAAGAATTTTACTTAAAACAAACTGAAATTAAACAAGAAGTGCGAAATGCGTTTAATATACTAAATGCTGAGACTATACGTCAAGCAACGACTACACATATTCAAAAGAGATTGTTAACATTTTTAGAAGCTAATGGGGGCTGAACATACTTGTTAAAATGATTTTTTTAAATTTCAGTTTGTTTTGAGTACCTAACATATTCTTTTAGTTTTAGTGTATACCTTATTTTTCTTTGTTTTCTTCAATACAAGAATTCTATTACTTTGACAGATTGTTGTTTAGTTCATTTTCCGCCATAAAAAAAATGTGAAATAAAATGAAAATAATATTATGTAAACGTTTAATACTTTAATTTCAATTTGTTCTAAACTGACAAGAGATAGCTATAGGAAATGCTAATACAGAATAATTTTCTGAATAAAATGACATATAAATATACAGTGTGTTCTATTTAAAATAAATAAGTTTTAAATATATCATTTTACAAATAATTTTGAAACACCGCTGTACAACAAACGATTTAAATGTGCATGTGAAACACCTGTCACTTTTCGGAAGTGTTACGATAGCACAGAAGCGATTCTAGATGTCTCAATACCTTATTTTAGTCCTATATGATGTGTCTTACTTTAGGTAATAAGTCGACAACCGCGCATTAACTCGAGTTTTCTCACTCTTGAAGAGCTCAAAAGGGCGAAACAGCAGCGGACTGATTCTCGGTATTTGTTTACAATTGCACAATTGTTAATTTTGCTAACGATTCTTTAGATATCGGTCGACAAAGTTTCTTTAGTGCAGATCACTTGTCGGACGCGTTACGTTTTACTACGAGGAGGTGTAGAAGACTTAAATCTTTATAGAGGTTGAAAACATAATTCTCATTATTTGCTTGTAAATGTTGAAGTCCTTCACATGATTTCATCGACAAACTTTTTTGTTATGATATATAGGTACTCATTTCAAAAACTGCGAAAACGAAAACCGCGCGCAACCAACGCCATTCCACTTCGATTATACGAAAAATATTAGGAATCAAAGTTAAAATCATAGTTCAAGAAAGATTATCGATGAAATGTAATTGATTCAGTAAATGGGAAAGTAATGAAATGTGAAGCATTGTCAACACAAGTATTTCATTCTTCCCTTAAGCCTAGATAAGCGAGTAGTTTTTGAAATTAAAAACTCACGGGGTGAGCATAGCAACTTTGCATTCTGTATTGGCTTTCAGATTATAGGGGATTAAAAAAGTGTCTAATTTCCAAGCAAAGAGGGTCACTCACTGTTAAGAAGTGTAATCTAAGTATAACAAACTACTAAATTTATTAAAATCCTATTTTAACATTCCTCTGTAATAACATTGTTGGGTGGATCTGTAACATTCAAACCGTCTTCTTGAAGTTTCTGTTTTGCAATATCTGTAAGTGCTTTAAAACTATAAGGCTCCCAGGCAGCTAAATCTGACAAAGATTTCCTATTTAACATAACATTAGACCTCATCAAACCTTCCCTAAAATGGGGATATTGAATGTTGTGTTCCTCGCAACCGGCTACTATTCGAGTATCTCGTAACTGTAATTGCAAAATAAAAATATAAAATTCATTAGCATAAACATCAGCATACATCTCTAATATCGGTTTTACGTAGTTTTCTTCCTTTGGTCGCGTAAACAAGAGCCCTATGAACTATTTTAATAGTAACACTGTAACAGTTCCGTCTTCTACCAATATAATGCTAGAAAATCGCATTTTAATTATTATTAACGTAATTACACCGCTAGAATATACCGCTGCCAGTCTAAATATTTTACGCTTCCTCCAAAACTCGTCTGGTCCACGAGTTCTTATAAAATTAAGTGCAGTCGTAAATACCATTTTTTGAGTTGATTGCAGTGAATTTTGAGGTTAGGTTTTCACTTCCGGATTATTTCGTAGTTCAAATTGGATTCATTTTTATTGGTGGGTTATATTTATATTTGAATTTTTTGTATTCGCATAAATGAAATATGCGTGAAATCATACACCGGATATCAAATGTATATTTTTAAACGTTTCAGATAGGGTTTTTGGATACTACTATACTTGTTTCTGATAATATACTAATTTCGTTTGGTTTTTCCAATTTTTCAGATTTACTCGATAAAATAAATATTTGCTTATTCTAATGCTACTACGATCATTTTTCTATCGTTTTTCATTTATCCCACTTGTGTTCAATACATTAAAAAAAAAATGTTGACGAATCACGTATGCCTACTCAAATTGGGGCATTAAACCTACTAATTTTAAAATGGCGACTGACAAGTGATTGTATTTTTTTAAAAATTATTTAAGCAATAAAGTGTTTATATATTTTATTTATAATTACAAATAAGTTTTATAATAAATGTCATGCACAAACTAAGGTCACAATGCATTTAAATATCGTACTTTATATCATTTAACTACAAAGTAGCTACCAAAGATTTAATTTATGTTTGTGTAAAAGCAAAATAAAAACGATGGGTAAGTCATTTACTGTCGTGACTTAGGTATGTGAATGTCTTAAAATTATAGATACCTTAAACACTGCTATTAAGAAAGGCCCGGATTATACGAGTTCTTAGTAGAAGCTGAACTGCAGCATTATTTTAACAGTTTCAAGTAAGTATTTAAGCTTTACAAAATAAGTAATAAATTATTTGTTTTAAGGAATGATTTAAAAGTAACTCATCCTTCGCAATTGAAGTTTGCCACTGATGGTGACTTAGCTGGATTGGGTATGTCGAGCCAGAAGTACGTCGTTTAAGGAAATATTATGAAAAGCACTTTCCTCATAATTATCTCTCCAAGTTTAAGAAGTTATTGAGTGTACGTAAGCAAGACAATGTATGTCCAGAATTTACTGCCAACAATAGTAACGAGAATTTACCAACAACTCGATCTCCACGAGTACCTAGCAAACACATTATTCCGGCTGCTAACATCACTGTTAATAAAGAACTCGGCATGGGCGAATTTGGCGTAGTACAACAAGGTGTTTGGGCTAACGAAGGTGAACGAATACAAGTTGCCATTAAATGTTTGGCTCGTGAAGAATGCAAACAAATACAATTGAATTTTTGAAAGAAGCAGCTATTATGCATTCAATCGATCATCCACATATCGTTAGACTTTTTGGGGTTGTTTTGGACACCGGCAGTCTTATGTTAGTTACGGAATTAGCACCTTTGAGGTCTTTATTGGAGTGTTTAAAGAGCCATCGTTACGTTCAAGTTTTCCTGTACTTACACTTTGTGATTTCGCTGTACAAATATGTGATGGAATGCAATATCTTGAGGCTAAAAGGCTGATTCACAGGTATAACTAAAAAACATACTTATGATAACCGGTTATCTCTAGACAAACTGTTATTTGTATTTTGCTTACTAATAATGATATACTGAATGAAGATACATTTTCAAGTTCAAATTGGGTTTAATCAACTTCAATTTCAATTGACTATTCTAAATTTGAAATTTTATTAGTCCCAATTTGAAGGTATGAGTTCGCTAAACTTCAATTTCAGTTGCTCAAGTTTTGTCTACATATTTATCCTTAAACCCTTGTAGTTTTAAAATTAGTTTACAGGTACCAACCATTTTCAAATGTTAAAATTGATATCTCCACAGCTAGGATGAATGTCTTTCTCAACTCAATTGACATGACAGTGGAATAGTAACCACAGTTGTCAACAATACTAGGATCACTGTAGATGTCAAATCCGTATGTTGACTATTTTCCAATTATAACGAAAACACATGGTATTTACGTTAGAGAATCACATAATAATAATTAAATCCTTTAAAAATGTTTTTTCTGAAATCGTTATTAAAATTGAAGTTTTAACTACTCAAAAGATGGCTCTAAAGTCGATTTTTAATGTCTAGGATTTAACTTTTCGAATTTAATATCTATTAACATACCGAGAAAGGTTATGACATGTATTACAGCCGCAGTTGCCAGGTTGAAATCAAAGCTCAAGAGCGAGGATTTTAAGACATTGACACTGTATAATGTAATAACATTGAGATTTGTTCAATAGTTTATCGGTTTCAGGCAACCACTCCCGCATTTTGATTATTATGACCTTAATCTGAACATCTTTCTTATCAGTTGAAACTGACACATTTTAAACTTAATTATTGACTGAACAAAAATTATAGAAATGTGCGGTTTTTACAAATGAGTTTCAAATTTCAGTTTTTCCCAATCACATTAAAAAATTTTCCAGTTATACAGGGTGAGAAAAAAATTGCCTATTTTCAATTAAAATTTACTTGACTTATTGAAATAGAACACCCTGTATATTTTTCACCTTCTTTGAAAGCTTAGTTATTTAGATTAACTTAAAAATGTTAACATGTGTAATTAAAAGGTCTAACTTAGGTCAACGTGGTATAATTGTTGCATCAATGATTTTCAATGATAAACATAATTTTGAAATTATCCAATTTATGCAATTTTCGCGGTGGTCAAAGGTGAATTTTAACAGTTTTTTTACAGTTTTCTGTAAAAATAAATACTAATAATTAATATTAATCTTTAAAAAGTTTCTTTTTGTATGGAGTTAATTTTAAAACTTTTTAGATATATTTCTGTATTACAAAATTCTTTTTTAAACTTAAAGTTAGACTTCAAAAATGCATAGACCAAGAAAGAGGCACATTTAACAGTTTCTATAAAATTTATTATTAATTTTTCTTAGTTAATTCCATGATGTTTAAATTAGTAATAAATACATATTATTTAAAGCTTGTGATAACTTTTACTTATTTTAGTGTATAAATGACAAGAAAAATAAAAATGAGGAAATTGCTAAAAAAATAAGCTAAAAATTAAAAGCTACTGGCGGAATTCACGAAAGTGCACGCACTCACAAAATTCGCGTACCTTTTTATTTGTAAAAATTTAAGTACACATTAATAACAAAATATACAGGGTGTTCTATTTAAATATGTCAAGTAAATTTTAATTGAAAGTAGGCAATATTTTTCTCGCCCTGTATAACTGAAAATTTTTTAATGTGATTGAGGAAAAACTTTTCGAAATTTGAAGTCAATAATTAAGTTTAAAATGTGTCAGTTTCTACTGGGACACCCTATTGTAAAATTATAAATATATTGTAAAATATAACATTACCAATATGTAATTTTTAGATTTTACATTCTCAATACAGTTATAAGGATTACAATCCAACCTTTTGTGAATGTTAAGAGCCTTCTTACAGCTTGAAACCGATAAAAATTTTAATGACTTGGCGTTAAATAAAATGGAACCGGCACTAGAGATAAAATACAGGGTTATTCTAAATGATGGACCCGTTTTAAAAAATTCGTGTTTATTAAAGTACAAATCAAAATGAACAATCTTTTATACCAATGAAAAGAAAGTTTCAAAGTTTTTTAATACCTTACAGTGTTCAATGTGGCCTCCGGCTGTGCACGGCAAACATCAACACGGTAGCCAAACTCATCCCACACGCGAGAAGCGTATCTGGTGTTATTGAGTCCACGGCAGCAGTGATACGGTTCCGCAGATCGTCCATAGTTGTTGGTAGAGCGGGACGTAAACAGCTTCCTTAACATAACCCCATAAGAAATAGTCGCAAGGGTGAGGTCAGGAGATCTCGGTGGCCAGAAGTGTAGAGCTAGGTCCTCGTTCCCCTGCGACCTATCCAGCGATGAGGAAGGGATTCATTTAAAAAGCCTCGTACAGCTAAGTGCCAATGGGGCGGAGCACCATCCTGTTGGAAAATGAAGTTTTGGCGTCTTCCGCAGGTTGAGGAAACAGCCATTGTTCTAACATGTTGGGATAAATTATTCGATTTAGCAGCAGCCAGGCCACATTGAACACTTGTAAGATATAAAAAAACTTTGAAACTTTCTCTTTTCATTTGTATAAAGATTGTTCGTTTTGGATTTGTACTTTAATAAACACGAATTCTTAAAAATGTGGGTCCATCATTTAGAATAACCCTGTATATGTAAATTTTAGAATTGAGCATGCGCGGTGCAAACATTTGTCGTGAAAATGAAGACAACTGGAAACAATCCCGTAAAGGTTAAAAAATTTTCCGATTTTGTTCAAATTTGCGATTTCCGAAAAAATCGCCTCTGTAACTTAAACACGTTCGTCATGAAAAATAAAACTTTAGGTTCTTGATTGCTTTACACATAAATATGTGCAAAATAAAATCCATGAATTATAAAACGCAACCTGAGCGATGACGTCAGTACCTTTATCGACGCATGCGCAGGTGTGTGTTCAGAAATTACGCTGTCGGTATGCTTGTGCGCTCAAAATCGTTCAGAATTTAAAAAATGCTTACAGTATGGAACACTTCGTGCCGTTCATAAATTATCGTGCACTAAATGAATTGACATTGTAGAAACGTTAAATTAACCTAATTCTAGAGCAAAGTTTTGGTATTCTGTAGGGTGTCAGTGATACAAATGTAATACAACGCCACCACTATCATCGTGAATTATTTCATGACTCTTCGAAGAAATGAGTTGTAATCTTTCAAGCTGAATCTGTTCGAATCAGTTCACTTGAGTTCACTTGGACTTTAAGTTCAGATCAGTTCACTAACTTTGTTTGAAAGAACAAACAAAATCAGTTTATCACTCGCATAAATTGAACCAAAACAAAACCGCCGAAAAATGAGGTTCAGTTGGTTCTAATATGTATCACTTAGGGACAGAAGGGGGTAAATGAATTCGTTTGAAAGAACTTATTTTATGACTAAAATATCATATAAACACTAGGTCCACAAACGCTTTTTAGCGGACTCCAGGGTGTTCAAGTTTTTGTTAATGGCTCCTGTAGTTCTTGAGATATTGAGTTTAAATTTGGTATGTAAGTTAGGCTCCGGGGTTACTTCTTCTGAAAAGTCAAAGCACCGAGACAATTATACCGGGTGATACTTTTTGACTACATAAACATTATAGATTAGTAAAAAAACAATACTTTAAAATTGAAAGTTTGACATTGTGTATCTATCCTTGTTTATCTTCTTTGAACCAACCATACAACAGTATGCTCGTTCCACTAGTTATATGTTCTAAGGCACAGAATACTATTAACATAGAAGCATAACTCACTGTCGATACTTTGAAATATTTAGTATGCCCGCCATTGTGCTGGACTACAAATCAGAGTCGCAAACCAAACATTTAAATTTATTTTTAATAAACCTTGAGAGTTTCAAATGCCATCAAGGCCCGAGTTTTATTATTTCGTTAGTAATTCATAGCAAAATATACAAAATAAATAACACAAATGTCATCACAACGCCAGTTTCGTCTGGTAGCCCAGGAAGATGCTGTTGACATGCGCGAACTTTTTATTACTATTGACTAAAGCATGACTTAGAGAAACGTTTTTGAATTATTATTATTATTATTATTATTCTGTGTTCTAAGGAATTAGCTAAGGTATCAGCTGACTACTTTGTTAAAAAATTACTAAATGTCAAAGAAAATTCCAAGACCTACTCAGCTCAGTTTTACTTATTTATTGTAATGAATGTTGATATGAAATTGGAACACTTATTCATTAGCTTCATGCTGGGTAACACTTCTAATACACTAATGTTAAAAATTTTAAAGTACCGATTAGGCCACAAGCGTTTGTTGCAATCTTGTTATTTAGGGAGTCTTTAATGTATTCTCCCGTACGGAGGAAGACTTCCAACCCCCGTCTTTGAATAGACAACAGATCTCGACCAGCATCGGCTAGAGGAATAGTACCCTCTGAAGCAGTGGTCTATGTAGCTTTTAGGTCGTTTTTCTTCAGAAATGAGACTGGCTATTTCTCCAATTTTATTTATTCCTACGTTCTGTCTTTTTGAATACTTCAGGAAGAGACGACTGCTTGTACTATCTATATGATGGTCTCAAATTTCTATATTTTCTGTATACTTCAATGTATTCTAACTTAAACCGTAAAAGTGCGATCACTGTGAGTTTTGGTATCGACAACTTTGACAACTAATATGTGCCACAGATCCTCTACGTTATCTACTGCCATGTTTGTCAGTCCCATTCTGCGAGAAGCGCCGTAGACTCCCCAAATCACAATCGTCTGCAAACAAATAAACATAATAAGTGTAACTGTAGTTTTTATCAAAAGTAGTTTTACCTTCATCAACAAATAATTAGTATCTTCTGCTTCATTCACAAATTTTTCGATATCCAACCTTCGTCAAAATAGCAGATTTTTTCCCACGATAGTCGACACTCTTACTTTTTAAGTAGGGGGATCAATTTTGAAACTTCTCAATATTTATGTTCTCTTTCACATTTAACGCGCTCTTCAACATCGAGAAAGTTGACCAAAGTGTACAAGGCCTTACTTGCCTCGATTTTTTCTAGGTATGCTAGCATCACATCTTCTGTAATTTCTTGAACCTTCTTTTTAGGGCACCACTCTTTAAATGAAGAATATGTTTATTTATAAACCGCTTTCGACTTCGTGGGTAGTAAACTGTCAATTACTGTCTTCGCATCGTGAAGCAATTCAACAGGTCTGGTCCTCGTCGCTACTACTCATATTTTCAAACGAAATTATGCGCTGTACGTATAACCAAATTATTTTTTGGCAATGGCGTCGATTGTTTGAAAAAAATGTACATCTCCTCAGCTACCTACTCCACAGGGAGACTTGATCATCATTATATTGAGAGATTTTAATGTTTTTTCAAATTTATATGACACAAACCGCCGAATGTGGTCAAAAGCCGAAAAGTAAAAACGACGCCTTAGCGTTCGTAACCTGGTGTCGTCCCAACTCCAACTAAATCCCCGGACAAAATGCCGAAAATCTTTTTTCGGCGTTTTACCACAGTAACATTTTTGGCGATTTGTCCACAGAAGCATTTTCGGCTTTTTGTCAGCGGATACAGTTGGAGTTCGGGGACGTCGCCAGATTATATTCGCTAAGGCGTCGTTTTTACTTTTCGCTGTACAGTATTTAATAAATAAAAATGAAATCGTTCGTAAAAAGTGCAATATGTAAATTAAATGGTTAATATTGTAAGACTTACATGTGTGAAGATCTTGTATGTACTCATTGCGAATACACCCGCTTGTGTCGTAATCATTACATTCTGTAACAAAGTTTGAATGAAAATTCGATACTAGAAGACTTGGGACCATAAACAGCAACGAATAGATCGAATGATGCATTCGAACTTTTACTAAATTTTTCACTAATTTAAAATTTTTGTCAAAACAACTAAAACGCTGTATTTACATCTGATAGCAAGTTGAAAGCACCGGTTCTCGTGCGATCGCCGAAGTTAAGCAAGGTACTTATTCCTTATCATATTATATAGATAATTATGAATTATTTATAATTTCGTCTAGGACCCTTCTTGGCGCAGGTAAAAACAAAGACAACTCAAACGGTTGAAATTGCCGACGTTTCGCCCCTTATGTAGAGCTGTATCAAGTTGCTTTATGAGTTGCGAGTCATTGTGGGTTTTTCATCGGAATGATGAAGTCAGTGAATGATTAAAAACAACAAATAGTAGTAAAAATGTCGAACATGTAAATTTTTAATACAGCGTCATTCACGTAGCCCGTTGTTTAGAAAGTTATCGACTTCCTGAAATTTCATCAATAGAAATTTGGTAAAGTTCGTTCAAGATAGCAATAGCATGACGTCACGAAGCAGTTTGTTACGAGGTTGTCATGATTGCATATAACTTTACTTTTCTACTACCTTACATTATGGTAACAAAAATTTCCAATGTTATATTGGCTGTGATAAATTTGACGTCATTCTATTCTTAACGTAAACAGACTTTATATGGCTAACTAAAGTACCAAATATGGCACCTACTATTTTTGATGACAGAAATGGATGTAGAATTAAATTTTAGGGCCAGTTTAATTAATGGTATGCATTGTTATCTTCAGTTCTTTTTAAGCGATTAGCAATTTTTTGGTGAAACTACGCTATTGTTTCAATTTTTTGAATAATCGTATTGTAGTAACCATAGCAGCGACTAGTTAATAATAATTTATTACAAGTGTTTAATGTGTCTACATAATTACTAAGTTGTAGAACACTTTGGAAAAAACTAAATATCAAAATACTTACTACCATTGTGTAATAATGTGGCATTCATTTGTTTTGTTTTAATTAATTTGTATAATTTATATCATTCAATCATATCTACATAATACTGTTTTTGATGGTGAAAATGTCTTAATAGTTTTAACTTCGCAAAAGTTTGGCATGTTGAGACGTATATTGTATAATTTCTGACGACAGAAATCGATGTAGAATTAAAATGTAATGCGATTATTGAAAAATCAGAACAAAAGCATAGTTTTATCAAAAAAAGATATTAATGCATAATAATTAAACTGGCCCTAAAATTTAATCCTACATCTATATCTGTCGTCAGAAATAGAGCTGCCTTTGGGAAAAACAAGATATTTGAAAGTTTTTTACCGTGAACTTTGAAAAATCGTAGTAGGCAAATTCGATACGATAGAAGTGTAAGCAAACCTTTTAAATATCGGCTGAATCTCTAAAAATCAAAATACAAAAAATTATTTGTTTATCTTCAATGGTTCAAACGTAGTGAATTTCTTAAGAGGGCCTTGCAAACAATTTTTCGCATTAAATGTTACATATTATCTGACTCAGTAAAGATGAACCTACGTCATCAAGCAAATGCGTATGATTTAATATTAAAACTAAAGTCAAATCAGAAACTATAACCATTCTATCGTATAAACGTGACAGCAATGGTTACAGTCTAACTATCAAAGTTTACAAACTGTCACTTCTAGGTTAAAAATTTTTTAATTTACTAAAAGCGAGTTAAGAGATAAAATATGGAGACAAAAATATTTATTTATTATTATTTTTGTTTACTTTTTAAAATATTAACTAAAACAAGTCACATTACTGTAAAATAATTTGTAGATGTTACGTAGTACAATTGACTTCAATGTAAATTCAAAATAAATATTTAAGAATATGTACAACTAATGACAAAAACAAGATAATCCAAAGCAATTAATACAAGTAAAATGACAGGTTATGATCGTTGTAATTGTCGAACACAAGGTCGGTAAAACAGAGATTATTTATTAAAAACTGAAGTCATAATTCGTAAAAAAGAGAGGAATTATTTCTCACGTTCTCATAATCATTCAACTTTGTTTCGATTGTAAAACAGAACATACTCGATATTGAACGTGTGTACTTGGTAGTTTCGAACAGTGGTGACGCAGGGCTCAGCTTTCGTGATTCAGATAATATGTCAAAGATTATAACACGTCTTGACAATATATAGTGGAAAAATAGGTGGTGCTCTAAGTAAAGAATTTTGTTTAAATATTTTGATTAACAAAATAATCAGCTTTCATTAATTTTATTTATATAGGAGCTCAATTTTTTAACATAGTAAAATTCAAAACATTTTTCATATGCACTGGAGACTTTTCATTGTTATTTTTTCATTTATATGAATTAAATCAGGTATCCCAGTTTTTGTCTAAGAAACTTCTCCTCCGAATAAACACACACGCATTTAAGAGCTAGCCCGAATCAGCCCGAGTATGTAATTAGCACGCTACACGATACGTCGATGTTTAAGGGTGCTTATTTTAAATAGGATTTGTTTTCTATTCACTATAAAGCACTAAAATACGTAAAAATAAACAATATTTCTGATTTATTTTAAATTACACTTACACTTACGTAGTGGCCGTCAGCTGATCATAAAATTTAATGTAGAATTCAGATACGGTGTCAAAATATCAAATTTCGTATTGACGGTATTTTAGGAAGTCAATAACTCTCTAACGTCGGCCTACGTGAATCAGCCTGTGTAATATTTATTGTGTTGCGTTGTGACATTAAGGGTCGAATTCAGAACACATCCTAATTCTCCACTCACACTCACACCCTGGTTACCTTACTCTAACCCAACTAAACTTAGTTGACTATTAGTTGTTTAGCATAATTTTCGTTCTCAAACAATATTTTTGCCATTTTCGTAACGTCAAACGTAAATTGAGTTCCGTTTTAGTTCGAATATGTCAAAAATATTGTTTGGAGTAGGTACGAAAATTATACTAAAAACTAGGCGTTTATTTCTGTTAGGGTAAAGTAAGTAGGGTATGGAGTAACCGTGAGTGTAAGAATTAGGAAGTTTTCTTTTTATCTCTATTTTGATTATTTTAACATTCATCGACTTCATCATTCCGTTGAAAACACCCACGAAGATTTGCAACAGATTTTGATTAAGAGCCTTGATAAAGCCTTCACATGGGGGCATAACTTGGCAACTGTTTGAGTTGTTTGTTTTCGACCCCTACCAAGAAGGGGTTCTAAACCAAATTCTAAATAGTCGAATTTTTTTAAGGAAACCTCATCTGAATATAATGAAATATTTATTCTGTCACTTGTTAAAAAGAGTGACAATTTTACTTTCTATTGTTAAAAACTGATGTAGGTGGAGAAATCACTATTGTGATTTTCAATGTATACATAATTCAGTTAATCGTGGTATATGATTGATCGATACAGTTAGTCCTTGAAAGTATTACACATATTTACAGCTTGGTCGCCCAGTGGAATTTATGATCTCCAAGATTCAGATGTCTAATATTCATACACACGTTAATTTCGGATCTCAATCTACGTCCCTTGGGTTTAAAACCTTTCAACTGAAAACTGGAAGATACTTTCGACCCAAATGCAGATATTTATCTTCCGATTCGAGAGAGAAGACAGGTGATTCTACCTTAAAAATTAAAGATAAATTCCCAAGAGTTTTTTCAAAAGATTCGTTTAAAAATGGTTTTTCTACCCGTTAGAAAGTAGTTCAGAACAATCTCAGAGGAACCCTTCCGCATATTCTTTTAAATGCAGTTTTTGCTCAAAACGTTTCAAACCGGCAAAAAGTATGAAAATACATTGATCCAAAATGTCATGTTAAAGAATATCAGAACAACCTCACCGACACGCAAACTTCTGACCCCTATTGCTTTTTATCCAGAAGTAGTATTCAAAATCAACTCTCCATTCTCATCTGCAGATAAATTGACGTCAGTGATAAATAACTGCATCAATTCAAATTCCACCCGTACATATCATTCAATATTGACAAACCATTATCTAAGATAAAATAAAAGACAATATTTGAAATTTCACTTTATGTTCATCTCTACCAACAAGACAAAACGAAAGTATTTCTAGAACCCTTTCAAAAAGAATTTAATTATTAAGTTCTAAAGATTCCCTTACCTCGTTAAATGACGTTTTTTGAAGCTTTGAAATATAAACTACCGGTCCTTTATCATTTCCGATCCTACTGAAAATAATCATCCATTTCTCGTTGTAGATGAATCAGAATTAACTCATTCTTCACATGGTTCAGCCCCTGGTATCGACGGTATGAGACCACAGTTTTTGAAAGATGTAATTTCTTTTCTGTTGAGAAGCTGGTAAACGTGCTCTTACTGCTAAAACAGAACTCAATTTCATTCTTGTCGGTAAAAATTCTTTTTATCAAAATCGGTGCTACATGTGTCCTTTTTTTCTATTTTTCGGAGACAAAATTATTTTATCTGATGTAGGTTGAACAAAGTGATCCTTGTGGACCAATATCATTTAGTACTACAATACAACCTTTGGTCGACAAACTATTATCAAAACTGAACATCTGGTATTTAGTAGATACAATTAAATTCCTTTGAATGCGCGCTTAAATGAATTACAATGGATTCAAGCAACTCTACCAATTTCCAGAGGCGGTCTAGGAATTCGAAGATCTGACTTCCGCCATTCCTTAGTTCGTTTATGGTGTACAGCGCCCTTATTATATCTTTTCTAATTTTTCTATGGACACTAAGATGCAAGTGCACTATCTCAACGAAGCTTTGCATGAATGGATGTCTGCTAACATAGATATTCCAACAAGTAGACAAACTTAGAGTTCATGGGGCATATAAAGTGTAGATAGATTATTAGAAAATGAAATCCATTTCACTTTTTTTTATTAACATGAGACAAAGGACCTACTAAATCAACCGAGATAAATAACACAATTGGTCGTAACTTCATCGATAATACTTATTGGGTTGCTCAACTGCTCTACTTTTACTAAAATAATGTAATAAAATAAAACTAGTATTTAAATCGTTTTCGTACAAAACGTCTACCGATATGCCGGGCTAGCTAGTAATAAATAAAACTGCAAATAAAAATAAATTGACTATACTTTAGAAGTACACCTTCGGAATCCTATATAATAAAGCGCCTAATTTTTTTCATGTCTGTCTCTGAAATTAAACTGGTACTTCCAGACGTCGTAGAGACTTGAAATTGGGCATGCTGATGGGTCTTGCCTTTAAACCAACGGGAAATATCAGAAATTTCCATTCGGGGGCGTGGGTTCTATTTAAAAGTTTTTTGTTTTGCAGTTTTCATTTATTTATTATACACAGAATTTCGTAATAAACAAGTTCACTCATCATTCTTAAGTTCTTCACCATTGAATTCTATTGAAATATAGAAAAAGTCTATAATTATTAAATATTAATCTAGTATAATATAAAACTTGTAATAAGGAAATTCATTACTGGAGTAATGTTAGTGTTTCTAGGTTTCAACACCACCATTTGTCTAGAGATAACATACCTTTTTCGTGATGTACCTAAATAAAGCGAGGACTAATCTTTTTAGGGATTTAGCGGCAAGAAATATTTTGGTATTTTCGAAAAACAAAGTTAAAATTTCGGATTTCGGTTTAAGTCGTGCGCTAGGCCAGGGTAAAGATTATTATCAAACGAATTTTAATGTAAATCTAAAATTACCGATTGCTTGGTGTGCGCCCGAATGTATCAGTTACTTGCGCTTCACAACCGCGAGCGACGTGTGGGCGTTTGGAGTAACGCTTTGGGAAATGTTTTCTTATGGTTTTCAACCGTGGGCCGCCCTAACCGGACAACAAATCTTAGAAGCGATCGACGATCCCAATTTTCAACGTTTGGAACAACCGGATTGTTGTCCTCAGGAATATTATGTACTTATGTTGGATTGTTGGAGGCACGAAGCTGCGACTAGACCGCGCTTTTCCGATTTGGGAAGTCGTTTGATTGATTGTAGGCCGGAGCAAGTGCAAGCAAAGGCGGCGTCTGCAGATGGGCCCCATATGCTACCATTTCGTATAGGTGATGTTATAACGGTTTTGGATAAAGTGTAAGTACGCGCATGTGGTTTGACGAATGTTTTTTTATGAAGAAGTTTAGGTCTCATCGCCCGTTGTGGAAAGGCATAAGCGCGGGTGGGAAGACCGGTCTGTTCAACCCCGGCTCTGTAGTTGCATATCTTGGAAGCGATTTGCCTGGGGCGTCTTTTATCCGAACCGATAGTGTTAGAACGTCGGCTAGAAGAAAATTACGTAGCGAAATGATTAGTGCACCTCAAGGTGATTTTAAACATACGGGGCATGTTGGCCTAGACGGAGCTTATTTTGGGGACCTTAGCTTCTTAGGTGGATCTAAAGTAGATGTAAGTTTGTACTCTATTTTTGATGACGCACCTAATTAATATAACTCGCTTACAGTATAGCGGTGTACCGACTCAAGTGGTTACGCCGTTTCGGCCGCATAGAGATCTGGAAGCGGCTCCTTTACTAGAAGATCACATTCTTTACCGCCGGCACCCGACACCGATCACGAATATCATGAAATAAGCGACGAGGAAAACACCAACAGCCCAGCGTTAGATTTGGGACCATCTCTTATGGCCGAAATGGAAATAATGTTGAGTTCTTTGGGACATCCGCCCCTTCGCCGGCCGATCACGAAGGCTCGAACAAAACGAACGAATTAAGGAGCGTCTCGGCAAACCTCGTAAACAAGCAACCGTCAAACCGATTTCTGCGCAAGACCAAAAACTTTAGACACTGCAATCGCGCTCGCAACGGAAATTAGTACGAGATCAATGAACGACATACCACCTCCTGTTACTCCCGTTTCGCCCACAAAACGAAAATTTAGCTTTCGTTTTCCTTCGAGTTCGGAACATGACAAACACGATAAGAATCACGAACGAAGGAATTTTTTCGGAAGAGGCGCACTCTACTCCTGATCTTCAAGTAAGTATATGCAACATGCTGTGTTTTTGAAGTTGCAACACTTGCTATTCATTTGCGGCTGTACACGTAAATTTAACTGCTTCTCGTGGCTTCCAATTCGCACGCTGTAGTTCGTTGAAAGCGCTATACAACCACTCGTTAAAAGCTGGTGGATTCGAAATATTACTCATTTAAAATTGTTAGTGTTGCAACTTTGAAAGTGCATTAGGGAAAAAACTAATGTACTAACGCAAAAAAAACCACTCCCTTCTCCTTTCCGACGTTTTTTTATTTTGTTAGCAAAAATTGCGTTGCTCTTTAAATTCATTAGATCATTACGGCAATAGTACTCTGCGTTTACCATTGTGGGATAAAGCTTCGGCAGAATTTTATTTCGCAAAATCTCGGGAACTATTAACTAAACCATTTCCGTCCCCAAGAGTTCCATACAATTCATGTCGTGACTTGAACGATTGTGATAATTTTCGGAATTACACGCATTTGGATAATCAAATGCAAGATTTATCTTTAAGATCTCCATTTTATCGCGATTATCGTGATCGCACATTAACAAAGTCTGAAAGTATGTCGCGGAAGACCTACTCGTCCGGGATTAAGAATCATAATAGAACTTTTTTTCGAGATCCACTTTCGCCTCCCCGCATAACGTATCACATGCCGCACAATTTGTATTACAACAGGCCGAACGTTTATCACGAGGCTTTTACGCCTGACATTAATTACGACGACGTGTTTGTTTACGAGAATCATTCGTATGTAGACGATACGCGAAATTTTGACCGCGGCAACGGGCATTGTATGATTAATTCTCAAGAGAGTTTGCCAAAAAAGTGTGCGAAAACTATCCGAGAACGCAATTTGCGTCGACAATCGTACAATCCGCAAGCTTACGCCGAATCTAGTTCTAGCGGAAGCGATTGCATGAGCTTAGGTTCGGTAGATTTAGATTGGCGACGACGTCGGAGACTTCGGCGAATGTCGACCTCAAACAGCAGCATCCGTTCAGAACTGGGTGCACATGCTCGCGTAAGTGCGCAATTATTAAAACCAGATTTATTGATTACAACCGTCAAAGGTGGTAGATCGCCTCCTCCTAGCAATAGCATGCTGAGTGGACTATCTCCCACCACCGCGGCACGAAAGAAGCAAAGCGATTCATCCTCTGATTCTAGCACTTAAACACTTCTTTGAGCTTCATATTTACTTGGTGTAAACGTTAATGTTTTTTGCTTTGACTCATTATTCATTGCATATCTATCGGAAATATACGTGCACCAAAAAAAATCCTAGATGTTTTAAAGAACAAGTTATTTCCCTCTCTAATTATAGCATGTGATATTTTATACTCGTAACGTAAGACTAATACTAGTATGCTTGAGAAAATTGTTGTGCCGGCGACCAGATTTTGCTTCCTTTAGCTGCAAATTCTGGTTCTCGAGAAAGAAATGGAGTGTATGTTTATAATGTATTTACTGTGTGCAGCCTTAACATTGTAGACTTTCCAAATATAAAGACATTTTTGCAAAATTACTAACGTTCAATATTTTAGTACTAGTTGAAGCTGTTTCAGTTTTGATCAGCTCCAAGTATAGTACCTTTTATCCTCATTCCTTTTACAAGAGTACTGACACAACCACCCATTAACCGTACATTATTATTTATTTGTTTAATTTTTTATTTATTTTATATTTTTGTTCCATCCATTCCTTACTTCTTTTACAGTCGACAGTAACACAAGAAGCTCAAAGAGCCTACCAAAGCCTCGTTGAAAATCGGGAAACTGATATGTCGCAGGTAAGTAAGAAATGAAAGCGTGGCGAGGTTTTACAAATTTAACACATACAGATTCTACAAGTTGCGAATCCGTTGAAGGTTTTGCGGTCGGGTCAGTTGCCTCTTGTAAAGCCAAGGCTGCGTACGTCTACTTTACCATCATCGGGACACGCGTCGCACAGCGACCGAAGATCAATTCTGATGATTTCGACGGACACAGAGGTACATTATTTACCCTTAAAAACGAATCCTTTAAACACTTACGTTGCAGATATTTCTTATAATACTAACGATAATGCTCAAAGAAACGGTTCTTACGAAAAGATGACAATCCCATCCCACTGCCTCCGCGCGATCGTAACAAAACATTATTAACTTCAAAACCGCGACACACTCGTAAACACCCACTTATCATACCGGCTTCGGCAACCCTACAAAGAACTCTCGACAAAGTTACTTTAACGACCCCACCCCCATAACACCACCCGATCCATTCTACAACAATGCTCAAGAAACAAAACGTAATTATGATACAGAATCGTTGCATTTTGAGGAACAAATAGATTCGAACTTGCAGCTTTAGACCTTATTTCAGATCAAGATTGCGTCGACGGAGGTTCAAGGATCGAACCCGTGGAAAGTAAAGTTCAAAGTCACCACGTTAGCTGCGAGGATCTGTTAGAGTTTGCCGATTCAAAACCGAGTTCGCGTGCACGTGGAAACGAATCTGATGAAGTTAGGATAATGTCTAAAGTACTAGGAAAAGACGTAAGTACAACCACGAAAGGTTTATAAAGACGTAGGTAACTGATTTTTCTTAGATATCTAAAGAGCAATGTTTGGCTGCGCTAGAATACTGTGATTGGGAGGTATTGAAAGCCATTAAATTGGTGAAAGTGCAGCGTTTAGCTACGGGAGCCGATTTATCGATATGTAGAAGCGCATTAGATGATTCTGCTTGGGATGTAACACGAGCTGCTCAATGGATTCTCTCTCAAGATAACGATGTTTTACAAGTCTAACAATTTCGTGATAAAATTCTAATATTTATTTCTCTTGCCACCCTTTTATTAACATTAATAAGTGTTATTTTCTAAAATTAATTTATTACGCTAATGTTATACTAAATAAAAATTTTAATTCTACGAGTTTACCCTATACTTATTTATAAAACTG
Source organism: Abscondita cerata (assembly GCA_030710515.1). Classification (NCBI taxonomy): domain Eukaryota; kingdom Metazoa; phylum Arthropoda; class Insecta; order Coleoptera; family Lampyridae; genus Abscondita; species Abscondita cerata. The sequence goes on from JALBCR010003324.1 coordinate 100,289, forward strand.
GCAACAATGTAAACACAATGTAAAGTTTGCAAAATTGCAACATCTAAATAAGAAAATGTAACCAAACATAACAAAAACTTTTTATTTGATGAAGGAATAATGCTTTATCTCGGAAAGTTTCCTTATACTGCTTTTTAGGAAGCAGTTTACCATTTATGTTTTATTATTGTTTGATGTTCATTGCCTTATACAATTTTCTGGTTCGCATTACTTATTTCCAATTTTCTATTATTTACTCGAAATGTTATTGTCAAAGTTTTATACGAAGGATACACGTATCAAGTAAATATTTACGCAAATATAGGTACTTTAAATCAACACAATTCAAATTGCAGGTTGCGACTCGAGCAACTTTTAGGATTCATATTTGCATTAGGAATCTATATAAAATTGATAGGGTCAGACAATATAAAAATATTTGGAGTGTACATGAGTGTTATGGCAACTTTTCACTATTCGAATTTTCTCCATAGCATACATCCAACCTAAACTTGTATCAATAGATTCCTTCGTCATAAATCATAGCTTGCAGTATTCAATAGCTGCCATTACATCATGGGTAGAATTTTTTTAGAATCTTTCTTTATTCTGGTTTGTATAACATCAAATAATTTGCGATATGAAACTACATTTACAGATTTAAAAATGATATTCTGGTTATCCAATGTGGGACTAATTATTTGTATCATCGGTGAACTTCTTAGAAAAGCCGCTATGTTTACTGCTAATACAAACTTCAATCATTTGGTAAGTGATGTAATTATTTAGTTCATTTAGATAATGGGCGTTTTTATAGGTACAATGTAAGAAGGCTGACGATCACGTTCTGATTACGCACGGTGTGTATGGTTGGTTTCGACATCCCAGCTATGTGGGATGGTTTTACTGGTCAATTGGTACTCAACTTATACTAATAAACCCAGTATGTGTTATTGCTTATGCAATAGCGAGTTGGATATTCTTTAGAGAACGCATAATGATAGAAGAAATCATGCTCCTTAATTTCTTCGGCCAAAATTATTGTGATTATCAACAGAAAGTGCGCACAGGGTTACCATTCATTAAAGGATATAAGATGTAACACTTATTTTTAACAAGCCGTACTTTTTATTTAATTTTTGAATGTGTAAATATTGACGTGTAAAAATAATTGCTTACTAACGTACAAACTTAGAACTACATATATTAATTTATTAAACTTGTTTAATATTATTCTCTTTTCTTTTATAATTTATTGCACGAGGCATGACATTTGCAGTCGGAGACGAAATGTAAAGCTACAATCAGGTTGACTGCAATAAATATGATTTTTCACACATTTGCAAACAATATTTTTACGATCAAGTTAAATTTGTGTTTATTTCAAATTTTATTAAGTGTTTTACAATAAAAGAAATTCGTTTACTAAATCTGACAATTAATCGTGAGAATTGTCAGTAGTAGAAATGAAGATATATTCTGCGGTGATTTGTAAAGTGATTGTAATGTTACGATAATTCCATCACAAGTAGCTGACTATACAATAATTCTCATATGTGTCTGAAGGAATTATTGTTGGATAAGGTGCAAGTGGAACATTAACTCAAATTAATCTGGTATACACTACAATCAGGAAACATATTTCGTTAGAGAATTTCCGAATGTAGATTTTAAACGAATCAAGTGGGAACCCTACCAAAAATATGTAGTCCTGACAAAAATAAATAAAATTACTTATTAAATTATTGAGCTTTAAATATTAGGCATCAATAATTTGGGCGAGACTCTAAATTTGATCGTCTCCCTCAAATTATCGCGTGTGATTTTGGTAGCTATTCAAAAATACAAATTTGTCATTTAGCTCAAATTTCATGAGGGAAATTCTCATAGTCAAACTACAGTGTACATGTTAACATTGGGCGTATTCAGCGCTGCAACTTGAACGGATTTTAAATGTCAATATTTGATGCGCTTTGCTAAAGCAATCCGCCATTGATCAAGCGTTGTATTTCACCTTGTAAGTGTAGGTTGTAATTAAACGCTTTGATGCATCAGAGAAATGAGGATAAAATTTGAGGCAAAATCTTTGAGGTTAATGACCTAAGCACGGTCGAAAAGGAACTGAGACAGGTAGGTGGGTGTTGTTTTGAGAGTTTTTGTCTTGTTGTGCCTTTATCAATGTACACTATTTCTTCAGGAATTATACAGTTACCGGCATGCTGTCAAATGACAGATGGCGCATAACAATAAGTAAAGAAAAACAACGTTCAACCAATTCCGAACGCTGCAGAATAGCGCTTAAAGTTCGAGGTTTGTACCTTTTACTGTGAATGCGTTTGTTCACTAGCGAAACTTTATGTTTTACTCAAAAACGAACATGCGTCAAAATGCACATTCTTAAGCAATCGTATGCAATTCTGCACGGAAATTGTTACACGATCGAAAAACACAAAAATTTTCTCTCAAAAGTTGTTCTCTTTTAATTGAACTAGCTGTACCAGTAAGGGAATTACTTTTTAATAGGTGTATATATATATATATATATATATATTAGCAACTTTGCCGACAGGTATGTAAAGCAGTTACATAGTTGATTTTCAATAATTATAGCCAACATAACAGTTGGCAAGTATAAAAATTTCGAATCGCCTGCAGTAAAGTACGCAAGAGGTTGTACAATAGCAAACAAACACTGAGACTATTGTACAATAGTGAACTTACACTCGAGTTCTCTCACTCCTGAAGAGTCCCAAAAGGACGAAACAGCTGTCGGGTGATTCTCAGTGTTTGTTTGCTATTGTACCGACTAATCCAACTCATATTTTATCTTTTGGGGGCGAGGTATGTTAAGAAATCAAATATGCGACAACTAACATTACACCAATGCACTTACCGTAGCATTTATAAAAATATTTTTGTAAATGTTGAAAGTTTCTTCTAAATTTGGTATTTATAATTAGTAACTTTCTTCTCAACTGTATGCGTTACATTATTCCATCAGTTTTAAGAGTCCCTGAAGAAGACCGTACTTTATATATTCGATCGAAAGGTATGGTTAAGAAACCACATAGAGTTTTGATAAGCTCACTTATTAGACCCTTTCTCTAAATAGAAGGTCTCACACAAATGAGAAGAAAGCTGCTAACCAAAAATATTTCTGAAACTAGGTGAGAGCCAGCGGGTAGCTGCTGGAGAATGTAATGGTTAGTCTGAACATGCATGAAACTAAAGATTTCAATTGCAAAAAGTAAGCAAAGCTTTATTTTAAATAAATCTGCTTAATCAATGCAGAAATGATCATGTAAAAATAACGACAAATGGACATAACAAAAATAAGTCTTAAAAAGCAGGTTTGTAAATTTCTGTTTTTGTAAAGACGTTTGGCCCTGCTTCGACATTTTTCAAGACAATCTAAAACACTAAACCACAAAATGTCTAGCCTGGGAGGTTATTTCACAAATATATTGACGTCATTAAAATATATTATATTGTGCACTTGTTAGAAACAAAGTTGAATATGGCGCTGTGTGAATAGTACCATTTATAAGTATGTGCTATAGAGATTCTCCAAAATAAATTTCTTAGGTATTTGTACTACAAAAATATAACAAAACTTGTCTATTTGCATTTTCATTACAGCTTAGGAAAAATGTTTAGTGTATAGGTACATTCTTTAAAAATGAGAACGGACGTCGCAGCATTAGTACTTCTTTACAATAGTATATTGTGTTATTAGGTTTAAAAGTGTTGATTTTGGCGAGCAAATTTTGCGTTGGCGAGGCGAAGCGTAAGTAAAAGGGACAGGAAAAAACAGTATATTATCTTGAAATGTGGCAGGAATAAAAACAAAGGAAGGGAATTTTGGAATTATATTAGGGATTTTAAATGGTGGGGCTGGTGGAAACCTGGATGGTAGAAAAGATTGGGAAGAGTGGAAAGACAAGATGCCTGAAGAATTTATATGAGACATACAGTTTGCGGAAAAAAATAGAGAAGATGGGAAGAGCAAAGGAGGAATAACAATAGGGGTGAAAGAAGAATGGAAAAAAGAAAAGAGGAGAGAGGAAAGGATAATGGGAGTGATAAAAACGAATATAGAAACAGAAGAAGGAGAAAGGTATGAAAAGTAATAACAATTTATGGAAAAGGAATACAAACGACTAAGGAAAAATAGATAAAGTAATGAAAAAGAGAGATAAATGGTCGCAGTCATGGATGCTTTCTCAAAAATTAGTCGCCATATTGCTAATTTAGTTCATTTGTGATTGTTTGTGGTACAATTTGTAAAAATGGAATCTAATGAAGATTTAAGTGTACCTAAGGAGATACAGGAATGTGCGAAAAAGGTTTCATATTGAAGCTTCTCCCAAAGAAATCTCGAGAAATTTGTGCACCAGCGTTTTATGCATTGGTGCAAAGAAAAAAATTGGATTGTATTCAGAAGATGTACTGATGGTGTATTTCTCAGAATTAGCTAATAAAATGAAGCCGTCAACGCTAAGTAGTTGAAGTTAGCGTTAAATTAGATTTAAATCTGAAAAAATTTCAATTCTTCGCGAATTTACAGCGGATCAGTTACATCGTCAACTACATATAAAATACGAAGAACCCGGCCGTCGTATACAAATACTACTTGTTATTATTGACCTAAGCAACAAAATGGACTTCAAAATGAATTAGAAGTTAAATGCGATCATATTTCGGGCGATTTGCTGGCATTGCCGAACGAGGCGCAGCAATTTTAAAGTCCATTTTTCCAACTAACAACTTCTAATTTTATTTACATTACTTTTCAGTTTACACTTTACAAGTTGCTTATTCAATCTTTTTGTTTAACGTATCATTTTATTTTTGCAGTTTTAAGTTTTGATTTATTAAAAATTTGATTCTATTAAGTCCGCTTGTTGGTTTCACATTGAACATTTTATTTTGTGTAGTGTTAAGTTTTATTTTAATATTAGCTTCTTAATTTAATATAAGTTTCAAAATTTTGTTTGTTTTAAAGCTAGCATTTTGTTTAAATTCACCATTTCTTATTTTTGTAACATTAATTTTTGGATCTTCGGATTAGTTCTTATAGTGGCTTGTTTGCAATTAAATCAAATATTTTTAAGCTAATCAAAATTTGTCACAACGAAAGACTTAAGCGTTATAATATTTATTAATCTTCAACCCCAAAAATTAACGACGGCTTTCACACGTAGATATCTTATTGAAGAAGAAGAAGGATTACTTATTATTAATTAGTAGTGATAATATTTGTTGCTGTTTTAACGATTTGATCCCTTCATTTTCTTCTCTTTCTTTCACAATTTTATTAATTTTTACAATATAAAGTAAGTATCGACTGAATTAAATAAATTTCAGTCAGTTTTTTGCAACATTGTAATGATTTCATTAACGAGTTCTGTATATTTATGGTCTTTCGTATATGTCTCTAAGATTTGTTTAGTGTTCCTAAATGATTAGAGCCGTTCATAACAAAGAATTATGTTTTTAAAGTTTATGACTACAATATACGTCAACTCCCTGCATATTTTGTTGCTTAGGTCAATAATAACAAGTAGGATTTGTATACAACGGTTGATGATGTAACTGGTCCGCTGTAAATTCTCGCGAAGGATCGAAATCTTTTTCAGATTTAAATCTAATTTAACGCTAACTTCAACTACGTAGTTCTGATTTATGAAACGGACGTGTATACATAATGATAGAGTATGAGTAAGTGGCACAGAAGACGTGAAAAACAAATATGGAAAGTACACAAAATTCAAAGTCATTTATTTTATGAAGAAAACTTGAGTAACCTACATATTCAAATTAAATTACAATCACACAACGACTCATAATTAATTCTTCAAAAATGCTCGAATGCGCAACCCTGCATGACAACTCTAAACATCTAAAACCCGATCAATCATGTTTTATTTTGAAGTTGCTGGCTGTGAATACAGAACTTTAATGATAAATTTTTATTTTTAAGGTAACTATGTTTTTGTTTCTGAAATAATATCGCAATTTCCGTGTTCTACTTCTGTTGCAAATATTACAAAAACGATCGAAAATAGGTATAGAAGATGTAACATAAATTTTACTTAAAATTTTCCTTTCTTTCGTATGATGTAATTTCATATGAAAAACAACAATAAACATCAACCGTCCATTAATTTTTAGAAGTCATAAACGTTGCATGAAATAGTCTTGATGAATATATCATTCGAGATTTTGCCGGGTCTTCCACAATTTTGCTATGCGAACTCTCTCGTAAAAATCGATAAATTTTCCGGCAAAATCTAAACTCTCATGATATTATAAATGAAAAATCACACACTAATTTTGAACACAAGCAGATCAGGTAAAGGCCTAAGATTGCGCACTTAGTGTATTTATAGCCATAGAAATAAAGATTTATGATCTATGACAAATCATTTTTTATTTAATGAATCTCTTGGTCTTCAGCTAGTATAACAATACAAAAACAAATTAAAAACATGAAACTTAAGTCCTTAAAAACATTTTTCTAATAGGCTGCAAATGCGCAATCTTACAGGCACTGTCCTCTAAGAATGCGCAACATTTCCTCTAAGATTGCGCATCAGCAAGAGTCGCATTTAAAGAGCCCAAACCCTTCGTAGCTCGAACATTCTTCGTGCCACCATTGATTACAGCCACTGCATTGTACCCAGTCCTCAGTAATGGGTTCTTCATAGGTTTCGTTACATCCAGGACAGTTAATATTTTCTTTCTCTTGGACGTTCTGCGCCGATGAAGTTGAGGGTATTGCAGGATCGCTGAAATTGCTCTTCTTGTTGATTCGTTTGTTCGTATTTGTCTTCTGTCCTTGTAGGAGAGCATTTTTATAGGGAGAGGAGGATAACACCTCGGATTTTTGAAGTTCTTTTTCGCTTTTTGCTTCCACTGCCTTTGGTAATGGGGATAAATCAGCAGGTGAGATTCTTGGTTTCTCTTTGTTATTTTGAGCTCCTGATGAGTTATCGCTGTCACTTCTTTTATCACCAGGCTTCTTAGAGTCTGCTACAACAGCTTCATCCTCTTGCTCATTGGGACAGAATGTCACTTCTGAGGAGCAAAGTCGTCCTCCGAGAAGATGTGCCTGTTGAATGGGTGAATTCCTGTTTTCTCGAACGACCGAACTGCCTTCTCCATGTTTGCAACTCTTTCATAAGCGGAACTGAATATACTGGCAACGTTACTCTGTGAAATACCAATTCCGGGATGGTTCACTAACCATCTGTCAGCTTCTTGAGCATAGGCTTTTTTCAGTGGACCGAAGAAGCCAACATCCAAAGGTTGAAGCCTGTGGCTTGCATGAGGCGGCAATGACAGAAGAGTTATGAAATGTTCTCTACAATAGCGAACTGCTTGAATACTGCAGTGGGAAATATGATTGTCTAGTATGAGAAGAACTGGATCCTCTTTTGTTGGCTTGACAAACTTGTAGAAATGTTTCAGCCAATCAGTAAAGAGTTCTGTGTTGATGAATCCTGTTTCGGAAATCATTCGCAGCGTTCCTCTGGGGCATCTGTGAATAACTCTGGCTTCATCCGTTTTCTCGGGAAGATCATAGCAGGAGGGACATAGATTCCCGTAGCACTCATGCAGCACACAACTGTAACGGTTTGTCCCCTCTCACCAGATGCCACTTTACACACTATTTTCTTGCCCTTTGATGATATAACTTTTGGCAGGTTATTCGGTACCGTCGATATGCCAGATTCGTCCATATTGAATTTCCGGTGGGCTGGAAATTTCTTTTCAGAACAAACACTGGCTCAATTATCGAAGAAACGATCACATTGGATTTTGTTGAACCCAATTGCTCTACCCAAACTACATTTTTCTGGTGTACGCAATGCCAGATTCTGCCTCTTGCAGAAGGCTATAATCCAGTTTTTTCCTGCTAATCTAGTAGTCTTGTTGAATCTATGCTCAATACTATTTTTATCAGCAAACTCAAATGCTAAACTCATTAGTTGCTTCCTGGTGACTCCATAAAATCTCGTGTCTAGCTCTCTTACATGATCCGCTTCAAAATTTCTTTTTCAAGTTCAGGAGAGAAGACAGGCTTGTGTCGTCCAAGGGAAATTGGTACAGTGCCCTGTAAGATAAACCAAGACGTATGTTAAACCGTTTGTGTAGTTTTAATTTAGCCCTAACTTCTTAGAAACTATACAAGGCGACACCAACAAATAAATATATACACGGTAGCCAGAAAAATACGGACAAACGCCAGGTAGAACGATTCTTTGTTCAATTCTGAGGCGATAATCTTAATCCAAAAAAGTTATGCGATCCTTCCTTAAGGCGCACGAGACCATCAAACCTTAAGATGTACGGCTAAAATTTATCAAAATTCGTCAAATTTATCTATGTAAAATCATTGTGATGAAATTTAGAAATGGAATTATCTCAAATACATCGATGTAACTAATCGATTAATCTTTGTTTAATTCTGTTGGGTCTCAAATTCAGTGGAATATTATCCAGTACTTCTTCTAAAACGTTAACGTACTCAATTCCATTTAGACGATTTGGAAGAAATATTGGTCCAACAACTCGGAGATTTAAAATCCCCAGCCAAACATTTACCGAAAATCTTCTCTGATGTCCAATTTCCCTTACTGCCTTGGGATTTTCGTCCGCCCAAAAATGAAAATTATGGCTATTAAAGACGCCATCTCTCGTAAACAAGCATTCGTCGCTCCAGAGAATATGCAATAAAAGTTCGGCTCTTCTTGAATTCTTTGTAAAATAATGGTCTCGTGCGCCTTAAGGAAGGATCGCATAACTTTTGGATTAAGATTATCGCCTCAGAATTGAACAAAGAATCGTTCTACCTGGCGTTTGTCCGTATTTTCTGGCCACCGTGTATATACATACAACATAAATTTAAAAATATATGTTATATAGCCTACCAATTTCAGTCGGTTTCTTAGAGTGGATTCTTTAGTTCCCAATGAAGCAGCCACTTTACGTAGACTTTCGCCATTTTGAATTCTTCTCCTAGCATCATCAAGAATTTCCTGAGTAAATATCAGTTTTCTCGCGGATATTCTATTATATGTCGATGTCATTATGCACTTCAGTAATAATCTGCAAGAAAGAATATCGTACTTTGAAATCCCTTGTACAAAATAATATGTGCTAAGACTGCGCACCGGTGCGCGATCTTACAGGTTTCTACGTGGTTCAGAAGTTTAGCCAATAGATGTCAGGAGTTTTCACTTACAGAACCAACGAGTGATGCACATCCTCATTCAGATACTCAGCTTTCAACAGAAATATTTTAAATTGATATATTTAGTCTTATAATTGCAACAATGCTTATTATAGCTACACTTAAAATTATATTAAGATTAATGAATTTAGTTCTTACCTTGTAAATCTATATCGAAACACTTCTAGAAAAGATTCTCACACCAATGAGCACAACTTTGCAAACGCTTTCCAACTATATAATAACGGCAACCAACAGTGCTGCCAACAGTAAAAAAACCACTGCGCAATCTTAGAGGATGCGCAATCTTAGGTGCCTTTACCTTATGACTGTTTTAATTTATATCCAGAGAATCATCCTCCAATGAATCACCTATCCAATTTGTTTCAGTTCTCTAACGGCTTCGTGTCATATTGGATTCAAAAATGTGGTTCACGTCAATTTTTTTTCAAAAATAAGAATAACTCGAAAACGGCTAAAAATAGGTATAGAGAATAATGCATAAAGTCAACTTAAAATTGAACGTAGAATTTGAATATATAAAAATATATACGGTGTTCTATTTGAAAGAAAACAAAGTTGATGATTACTTCCGGTACAACCGGAAGCCCTAGCAAGAAGCCAATATTTTTTTCAGATAGAGCCTATATCGAACCTTAGTCATGAGAATTTTTAGAACTGAATTTGGACTACTTACCCATAAACTTCTAATGTAATCTCGTCATGACACCTGTACATCACGGCACTGTTTGAGAAAACTTCAGCAACTTTGTTGGCGGAGAGTACCTTAGTGCTGATTTATCAAGTGTGAAACGTCTTGATGGTTGGAAGTCTAGAAAAGTTACCGAAGGCTACATCGAATCTTCAGCTCAAAGTGAAATGCAACTTGCAGAACAAACTTTAAGCGACAATTGAAACAAAGCTACAACCATCACTGTCAGTTAGTAGCTTCAATGAAAACAAAGCTTCAACCAGTAAGATTCCGCTCAATATCAGTAATAGAAACAACGTATTCATGGTTAGTATTAATTTAAATGTCAACATTAATAAAAAAAAATGACATTCAAAAAATATCGAGGAATAAAGTATCAGGTTATTAGTCAAAATGAGGGAATAAAATTCCACTTTATTTCCGGTTGGGAGGATAGTAGATTATATCATTAAGAGTAGAAGCAGGTTTTTTTGTGGTGAGCCCAGAGGATTGACGGACGAGATGCTAGTCGAGGCCGGTAACTGGGCAAGGGCTTAAAAGTACTTTACACGTGTGGTGCACTTCTTAGTAATACTAAGTCGAAACAGATTTACTTTTTTAATTATATATTTTATTTTAATTTTAAAAATACAATAAAACCTTAAATTAATAGTACTAATAAGTTTAGAAAAACAAACAAATAAATTAATACCTTCAAAATAACAACAAATTAATAAAAAATTTAAATTTACGAATGTAAACTGGTCGCGACCTCTAGGGTAGCTTACAAGAATTAAGAATAAAATGTGCTTCTTTACCGGCATTCCCAAACGTCATTTAAAATTTAAATTACAAAGCTTCCAAAATCAGTGGACATGGAAACTGATAATGAAGAACTTTCTAAAACTCCTTCCGGTATTAAAGAGGTAGCAGATAACGTAGTTCGGATTTGTTACTTGCTAAATCCAACAAAATATATGAAAATACATATGATTATTTTTAAAATGATGTCGACTTAAAAAAGCAACGGAAAATGTGCTTTTATTGTATTTTACTCCAGTTCTACAAGAAAATTTTGCTTTATATTCAGATTCTACAATTTAATTAAAATTTGATTTTTAAGAATAATTTGTAGTGATTCTCATGTCATTACTCATGCATAATTTCGTACCGTTTATTCTTATTTTGTCAATGATTAATCGTAAATTCTCGGATCAATTCGGTATTAACGATATATGCGGGCCTAAAAGTAAGAGCGGGCCTAAAAGTAAAAATGCGGGCGCAAAAGTGAACAGAACGAAAAAAGTAAAGTAAAGTGAATCATTAAATATAGGAAGTGCAAAAGTACTTTTTATCCATAATTACTATGTTATCAGATCGTAATTCAACTGTTCCGCGCCCTTTAATGTGATCTATAAAACTTTAAGTGTTTTATAGGTCATAAACACGCCATAAAAACACTACAATGAATTACTTATATTATCTAAATTATTTAATTGTCAAATTCCCATATTTCTTATTACTTAATTATTGTTACCAGTTAATTGTTATTATTGTTATTTATTGTTTTTCGTTTGTTTTATTGGCTAAGACAAATTAACTTCAACCGTAGCTGGAATTGAACTTTCAAGAATTTTCACCAGTATAGTTCATTCAATCATTCATTTATTAATCCTTTCGATATTTTTTTAGTTAATGCGAAATTTCATTGATTTTTGAGGTGTTGCTGTCAGAGCGAAGTCAGATAATTTTTGATGAAATCAAATGGGATTCCAACAATTCTGATTCAAAATGAAAGTAATTGTGGATGAAACGTTGTATTGCTTTCGTGTTTTAGTCGGGTTTGATTGATTG